>BSBK01008003.1:452500-533149 GCA_027943335.1 Chamaecyparis obtusa | reverse complement strand
TATGTATAATATATATATATAGTATATATATATATGTATATATATATATATGTATATATATATATATGTATATATATATATGTATATATATATATGTCTATATATATATATGTATATATATATATATATATATATATAGAAATGATGATAAGATCTAGGAACATGCTTTAGTCACTCTAATTATAGATCCTAGGGGTCTATATCTCATCTCTTACTCTGTTCTCTTAGGGTAGGGAGTTTGTGGAAGGGAGAGCCAGAGTAATTTCGGTGACAGGACGGTTATCCCAACACTGGGGTTATGCCTTGAGGGAAGCCACTTGTAGTCTATTTCACGCGCCTTTGACACTGTAATCCTTCCACCTTATGATGACCTTAGTAAGGAAAGGAGAAAGATCCCTGTGCCCTATATGAAGAGATCTTATAAATGTTAAATCTAGATTATGTTCATTAGCTTATCACACAATAGTTCCATTTCTTTAACATTTATGAATGGTGATGGTTAACTTGGAATAATTTTTTAATTATTTCTGAATGATTCCCTAATTTATGCCTAACTTGTACTAATTTATGAAATTTAGGTCAAGTGGTAAGGAAGGGGTCATTATAGACATATCTAAAGGAATTCACGAGGAGTGAATTCAACTAGAAAAAAAAAAATAGAGACTCAAAACATCACACAGGAAACTAAACAAAAGGGATATCAATCTCCTTCCACTCTTCATCCATTTCCTTAAGAGTATCCAGAAAGGAGGTCTATCTGGGCTAATGCATAGTCATCTCAGGAGCAAGTCCCTCTTTCATTGGCTAGGTAGTGATTAGTAGATTCTCCTCATGCTTCCTTTGATTTTCTTTAATGTTTCCCAAATCCCTAATCATCTCCTATTTTTTCTCATCCAAGAGAATGTGGGCTTTCAACTCATGAATTTAGTCCTCCATGATATCCCAATTATCCAATTTCTTGCTAGTTCATCAACCACTTCCTAAATGTTGTTATCCATGTTAGTTTGAGTAGCTTAGACAGTTGTCATCTCCATTCCAAAAATTAGTATTTAATTATTTTTATAGAGGTGTTTGTTAGAGTCTAGACAATTATTTATTTAATTAATTGATTCCTTTAGAGACTTCTAGCAGCCAATTTGTTAAGGTTTGTTAGAGTCCAATCAATCTTATCCATTGATTGAGATTTAATCATGGCCATTGGTTTTCAACATGTAGTATAAAAGGGGTCAGAGGGCATTTGGAAAATACACACTTAAGAAGCATTTGCAATGATAGAAAATAGTTTGGTTGTGATAGAAAGGGTATGGTGATAGCATTAGAGACAACATTGGAATTTCAACAAGAGAAATTGGGAGAAGAATTTCAAGAGGAGAATAGAGTTGGAGTTCTGCCAGTAAGAGGCAAGCAATTTATTTGTCTTTTTATTTTTTGAAGTTTAATATAAATTCCTCATCTACTGTACTTTTTTTCCCTTTGAAGTTTTTTTTGGGATAATTTTTCCAAAATATTGTGTTTATATTTTGCATGTTTTATTCTCTATTCTTTCAATTTTATTTGTGAAGTTGTAATGGTGTCTTTTTTTAATAATTGTTTTGAATTATTTTTTGATAGTCAAATAATGTATATAAGATAGGAGATTAATAATCAATACTTGCCTTAGAATTTTTACATGGTATCAAAGTTGATCTAAAGTAGAAAATGTTTAGTAGAGGTACATGAAGAAAATTGAGGATTTATAAAACCTCAATTTGACCTCTTCAGAATTATTATAATTAATTATCTTTTGACATGGCCTCGAAGGGCTTAAGAGATCAAGATAGATTGGATAGAGCCTCAAATTTTGGTCTTTGGAAAGCTAAAATTTCTTTATTGTTGGAAGAGAATAGTATCAGGGAATATGTGACTAGTGTTGTGGATGTACCTACATATCCAACACAACTCTCAGCATATAAAAAGGAAGATTCCAAGGTGAGGAGGTTGATTCTTGATGGTGTCAAGGACCATATTGTTCCATTTATCACAGAGTTTGATACAAAGAGGAAGATGTGGAATGCCATTTTGAATCTATACTAGAATGCTACCACTAACCAAATATCGATTCTCAGAGAAAAGTTGAGTAATATCTAGATGAAAAAGGGAGAAGACATTACAATTACCTCACTAGGCTTAGACTTGTTAAGGATGAGTTGGAAACTATTGGAGATAAACCCATGAGATGAACTAGTAAAAATATCTCTAAATGGGTTTACTAAGCAGTGGAATGTGTTTGTTCAAGTTATTAATGGATGAGATACCTTACTAGGTTGGGATTGACTATGGAGTGAATTCACTCAACAGGAGCTCAACTAAGTCTTGTTAATGGAACCAATAATAAGAGTCAGAAAATTGAGGTGGAATAGGAAAATGTTTCCCTACCAACTAAATGGAAAGTGAAGAAGAGGTCTAGCAAAGGACTAAATCCACAAATCGAAAAGGACTTTTCTAATTTCAAGTGCCATGGTTGTCATGAGTTTTGCCACTAGGAAGTGATTTCCCACAAAGGAAGAAGAAGAAAAAGAAAGGAAAGAAGCATATGATAGCTTCAACAAGTGCATATGATCTCTCTAGTAGAATGGAGGATGTGTTTTCACTCGTAGCTTGTATGATTAGCTCAAACTCATATATTTTTTGGTTTATAGATATTGGGGTATCATTTCATATTACAAAAGTTAGATAATACTTCTCCAATTACAAGGAGGAGGACATCAGGGTCTATATTTCTATGGGAACATGTCAAAACTCAATCGAGTGGGAAAGAGATTGTTCAATTTTAGAGGGATATCGACAAGATGATTCCCCTTCATGATGTCTTGCATATTCTAGGCTTGGGTATGAATCTAATTTCCATATCTATCCTTTAGGATAAAGGCTACAATGTACTATTTAGAGGGGCACATTTATCGATCAAGCACAAGGATTTTAAATCACCCATAGCTATAGGAGATAGAAGAAGTCATATTTATAGGTTACAGTTTGATACTCCTAAGAAAATCATGACCATCAATTTTCCTAGAGATCAAGGAGAGCTATGACATAGGAGGATGGACCATGTACATTATGGAGCACTTAAATGTCTTCTTGTGACAGTGACACATGTTCCATAAGTAAGTACAGAGCATGATGATATATGTAAGGGATGTGTGTTGGGGAAGTTTGTGAGTGCAAATTTTCTGAGGAATGACACTAGATCCAAGGGTGTCCTTGATCTAGTACATTTAGATATATATGGACCAATGTTCATGAAGTCTCTCAAAGGATACAAGCACTTTTTGACTTTTATTTATGATTTCTCTAGGAAGACCTAAATATACTTCTTTAAGACTAAGGATGATATTTTTAGTCACTTCCAAGAGTTCAAAGATCTTATGGAGAATTTGACAAGCAGGAAGATAATGTTTCTTTAGTTAGACAATGGAGGTGAGTACAAAGGGAAATAGTTCCAGGAGTTCTTTACTAGGGAAGGAATCAAGAGAGAGTGGATTGTTCATTACAACCTATAGCATAATGGGGTTGATGAGAGGAAGAATCATTCTATATTAGATGAAGAAACTTGGCTATGTTTCATAACTGGATATTCCATGTTACCTATGGGAAGAGGCATGCAGTAGGATAGTTTGCATACAAAACAAGGTTCCACATAAGGTACTAGGGAAGATAACACTAGAGGAAGTGTTCATTGGAAAGAAGCTAGATATCAATCACTTCAGTATATTTGGGAGTTTGACATACTATCTCATTCCAAGGGATACACATACAAAGTTAGATCAGACTATAGAGAGGGGGTACTTCATGGGGTACAATGTGATCTCAAAGGCATATTGAATATTCATTCCAGGGGCCAAGAGGATTATAGTCTGGTGAAATTTCATGTTCATGGAGGAAAAGGCATTTATAAGGTCCATATATTTTCTAGTAGATGATTGGAGTGAGAAGCCAATAGAAACTCCAAGGATCACTCAACCAAATCAATGAAAAAAAAGCTTGAGTATGGTTACTAGTACAAGAACAAGCTCAAGTGTTGAGAGTTTACATAATATAGAGAAACAGATGTTACAAATCCAAGTGATGCATCAAGAATATATGGAGGTTGATATTTTGTCCTCTACTATTGGAAGAAGGAACTGTGAGGTTCAACAGACTCATAGGGGTGCTTAGGAGTTAGTGGGATCTCCTAGGATGAGAAATAGACAATGGAGACAACTAGCCAAGGATAATGAAAATGGCATTAATCAATCAATTGGTAGATGGTGAGCCTTCTAGCTATTAGGAGGCCACACAAAGTAGGTGTAGGGAGATGCAATGGTCGAGGAGTATACTAAAATAATGTAGAATGATTTGTGGGAGGTTGTGCATAGACTGACATATAGGGTTGTGGTTGGATCACGATTGATTTATAAGATCAATCATGACGCATATGGTAGCATAGAGAAATAAAAGGAAAGATTCATGCAAAATGGGTTCTCTCAGAAGAACGGAATAGACTACAAGGATATATTTTCTGTAGTGGTCAAGTATTCTTCTATATGAGTTGTAATCTCATTTGCAACATAGATAGGATGGCAGATCCATCAAATAGATGTCAAGACAATATTCCTTAATGGCCAGTTGAAAGAGGAGGTATACATAGAACAACCTGAAGGATTTATAGAACACAATAATGAGACCATTCTTGAAGACTATTTAGAGAGATTTTTATGGGCTCAAGAAGCCTTCCAAGGAATGGGATGAGTGCATTGATAGGTATTTATAGGATATGGACTTCATGAATAGTGAGATGGATGGTAAAATATATGTAGTCATAGATAGAGGGACCTCAATGAGATCAGCCTAATCAGTGTAGTAAAGTCATACAAAGGTAACAACAAGAAGCAATTGAGAGACAAGAAAGATCAGTGTTCACATTACAAAAAACCATTTACAATGGACCTACAACATGTAGTCTTATATTCTAGGTATATAAGAATGATTATAGAAAGAAATGATCTATGCTAACCTTTAAGAGGTTATCTTATTATCCATTACTACTCAACTACCTCAAAGGATCGATTACATCATCTTATAAAGTATTCGTAAGCCTCAAGTTAGCCTAGAAAGATTACATTTCCCAAGAAGAAGAAAATATATAAAAAAATATAGGTCAAGATGCAAATCAAAAGGATTTATCTCAAACAAATACAATATGAATCACGGTCCCTTAAGTAGGTAAGCCACAAGTGTATACAAAATCAAGAACTGAGACACAAAATTTAATTAATTGTGAAAATTCCTTCACAAGATTGAAAAACAAAAACTAGCTATGAAACATGAAGAATAGATAGGACCCACCAAGAATACACAAGATCTCCATTGTGAAGTAAGCAATTGAGGTGTGAACCTCGATAAAGGCTCAACATGATGCCAAAAACATTCCGCAAGGTACACTAAAACCAAAGATACAAACTAAAGGTGCACTAAAAGAAACTCAGAAATTGAACCAATGGAAAATAGAAAAATAAATATTTTTGGATAATGCAAGATTTCCAAGCAACCCAAGATGCTCTTGCACCACTCTACTACTTTTTGGTTGGGGGTGAGGTTCTCATTCTTGTATTTTATATGGATGACTTATTTTTTACACGTTCACTGGAGCTCATAAAAGAGTGTGAGAGGGACCTTGCAATAGAGTTTGAGATGAAGGTTT
The DNA here is from genome assembly GCA_027943335.1 of Chamaecyparis obtusa. NCBI lineage: Eukaryota > Viridiplantae > Streptophyta > Pinopsida > Cupressales > Cupressaceae > Chamaecyparis > Chamaecyparis obtusa. The sequence continues at coordinate 527,430 of BSBK01008003.1, read as the reverse complement.
TGGGACTTATGTACTAATTTATATGCATGGAAGTATGGTAGTTATATGAAGATACTTTCCTTGTACAAGGGAAATATTGCATCAAAATATTGAGGAGGTTCCAGATGGAGGATTTAAAAAACATGTCTACACCTATGATCATGAATTAGAAGAAGGTAGACACAACAAGGGAGAAGGATGTAAATCCCACCTTATATAGGTAGTTGATTGGTTATCTCATGTATTTGGTCAACATTGGGCTAGATATATCTTTTGCAACAAACTCTCTTAGTTAGTTCATGGTTGAGCCAAACAGAGTGCATTGGATAGTGGTGAAACATGAAGTACATTATTTGTGTGGTACAATTGAGTATGGGATTAGTTATGCTTGAGGTGAAGGAATTATGTTGATAGGATATATTGACACAGATTGGACAAGAGGTACAATGGACAAGAAAAGAACTTCAGGGCGATTCTTTAGTTTGGGATCAAGAGTTGTCTCTTGGTTTAGTATGAATAAAAAGTCTGCGGGTCTGAGTTCTACAAGAAGAAGAATACATAGTAGGAAACATGGTGACGTGTGAAGCTATATGGTTTCATAAATTACTAGTATCCTTTTTTTGTCAGAGGGTTAGGACTATGGTGATACACCGTGAAAATCAGAGTTGTATTAGTTTATCAGACAATATTTTATTTCATGATAGTTCTATGCATAAAGACATTAGGTATCACTTCATTAGGGATTGTGTATAGTGGAAGAATATTCAACTATAGTATATAACTACAAATCAACATGTAGAAGATATTCTAACAAAGGCTTTGGGGAAGGAAAAATGCATGTTCTTTAGAGATAAGTTGGGTGTTATGTAGAACAACTTCCTCACTAAGAGAGAGTGTTAGTTTGAGCAGCTCAGACACTTGTCATCTCCATTCGCAAGAATTAGTATTTAATGGTTTTTGTAGAGATGTTTGTTAGGTTCTAGACAATTATTTAATTAATTAACTAATTCTTTAGAGACTTCTAGCAACCAATTGGTTAAGGTTTTCTAGAGTCTAATTAATCTCATTCATTGATTGAGATTAAATCATGACCATTGGTTCTCAATAAGTAGCATAAAAGGGGTCAACAGGCATTTGGAGAACACAAAATTAAGAAGCCTTTACAGTATTAGAAAATAGACTGTAGTGATTGCAAGGGCGCGGTGATAACATTGGAGACAACAATAGTGGAATTTCAATAGGAGAAATTGGGAGAATAATTTTTGAAGGGGAATATTCTCGGAGCTCTTGCAATAAGCACGAAGAATTTTATGTATCTCTTTATTTGTTGAAGTTTAATATAAATTCCTCATCTACATAACTGGTTTTCCTTTTGGGGTTTTTTCCAGGGAAAATTGGTCCAAAATGTTTTGTTCATTATTTTTCAAGTTTTCTTCTCTATCCATGTGATTCATAATTTGTGAAGTTGTAGTTGTATTTTTTTTCAATATTTGATGTAAATTAATTTTTGGAAATCAAATAATCTATATAAAGGAGAACTAGATATTTAGGTGCTTCCCTTTTCAAATACACATTTGCAACTAGAGGCTCACTACCCATACAATAATGAATATAGATATGATCTCACTAGTATGGACTTGTAAACAAAGGCTCACTACCAAAGAAACAAGATAAAAAAAAAAGGAACTTGTGCACCCAAGACTCATTGTCCTTGAGACAAGATACATATAACTATTCTCATAAGATAAGAATAAATTCTCCTGATAATTGAGTTGTCCTACATAACTCTGTTGACCTCAACAAATTATTGTCACTTCCTTTACTTCTTATCCATAGTCTTAAATAACTATCACACAAACTAAATTCTAGTCTTACAAAACTCTACTTAGAGATCTTCACTTGGTCACATACAAATCACTTATCAATTCTTCCAAGAATATATTTGGTACTTATATATAAGATAGATCAATGGAATACAACAAGTTCAACCATGCCAAAATAAAATTAAAAGAAAATTACAAGTCGACCATGTCAAGAACAAATTACAATCAGGTTCATGCCTAGAGCCTCCAAATCAAAACATAGGTCACACATAACGTGAACCAATACAGATAAGAAATCATCATTAAATACATTACTCAGATAAAAAACATGAAGCAAGATCCACTCCATGAGAGAGAGGGGTGTTGGAATCATTTTTCATTTCATAAAAGCTCAAACTATCAATAGCCGATATAAATGCTAGATTTAACCTGACCCATAGGAGGCAGTTAAGCCATGTTACAAATCTCCAAGGAGGTGCTAACCACCAAGCCAAAAAGGGGACCATGAACATGTTAAACATAGTCCAATACTAGATCTATAATAACTAGAACAACTTCCATAATAATCTCAAACATTTACCATCACCCTATCGAAAGAACTACATCACTTGCCAACTGTATCCAAAATTCTATATGTTATGGTGAGATCCAACCTCCATGTTAGATGCCATATCATTATCTATGTATCCACATCAGAAGCTATCACAACACATTTATGGACTAGAACACAAACTAATCATAACTGCATCACTTGGTAACATTGTTTCTAGATCACGAGGAACTGTTTCTAGATCACCAAGAAACACCACAATCAAGACCAAAACTTGAGTATAATAAAAATCACATTTTCTCACCTTTAACCTTGATTTTCATAGCAGAAACCTTCTATAAAACATAACTAAATAACTATCAACATCAACTATATATCTCTATCACTAAATCGCTAACATCAACTATATATCTCTATCACTATATATCTCTTCCAATGTTCTGTAGCACTATCATGTCCAACACAAAACCTTACTTCTTTCAGACCAAACTTCTTTCTTTTGGACATATTCAAACCACCTAATATACCTAAACATGCCTTTAGAAAAATACCTCCATACCACAATTACATCAAACATATATATCCAAAATTGGTAAACCCAACACATTACATTTCCATTCCGATTTGGAGTCAAGATATTATGCACTACATTAGTCATTATTTCCATCATAATATTGCTACATATAGGTTCACCTATGTTACATTTTGGTGAACCTGACACATTACATTTCTATTATGATTTGGTGTCTAGATTTTATTTGAATGAATTAAATTTAATTAGGTTTCTTATGTAATTATACTTCTTACATGTCTTAATTACATTCATGTTGCATATAATTGGTGAATATTTCTTTGCATTATTTAGACATGTGTCTTCCTTTCATTACCTTGTAAACTTGAGACTTGTGAAGGATGCAAAACTTGAAAGGTGGAGACCTAGGAAGGATGAACAGCTGATCATAACCACCTTCCAAGAGAACAAACTACACACACACACACACATTTGTGTATGTGTGTGTGTGTATTTGCAATGCAAACTTTTATAGAGCCATTGCATGTCTTCACCACACAACACCTCTCCTCCTCTTCACATATGCTTTTCTTGCATGATTTGTAGGAAGGATCATTGTTTATGAACTTGGATTGTTGTCGTGCATTTTATCTAGTATAAATAATTCCTTTATTCTATTAGATAGTAGACATGGAAGTTTAATTGAATCTTTGCCTCAATTTCTTTTACCTTAACCAAAGCCTTGATTTTAAATATATATATTTTAAATATAAATCCATTTGATAAGTAGGAGATTCTTTCGCAGCAAGTCAAATTGTGATATTGCTATCAATATTTAGCTATTTAGCACATCAAGATTTTTTTGAGTGTTTGGCTAGTTAGCAAACATCTTGCCAAGGAGAAGGTGGAAGCAATGGCTAGACCATTCTCCACAAGCAACAAAGATAAGAACAATACCGAAAAGGGAATATTAAATATAGAGGTGTTAAAATAGGATAGGACAAAAATAATTGTATGACAAATTAAATAGAGACACTATTGCACATGAAAAAAAAATACAAAATTTATGTGGCTCAACAATTTGAATACATGAGTGGGTAAAATAGGTTAAACTTTTATTTTTTATTAATTTGCAACAAGTACATGAAGTTTTCATCAATAACAAAATATATTTTTTCTTCAATTATTATAAAAATTCTCATTGAAATAAAAAAGCCAAGAACAAATATGAATATAAAGATTCTAGAACTCAAAGGTTATGCCTATTGACCTTCACACCTAAACAAGAAGTATTAAGAAAAGATTAATAGTAAATATTAAAGTTTAAAAAGAAAAAGAAGTCCCCAATCTCAATAAAATAAAGTGATCATTGTAAAAGCCATATAAATATACATTATCTACTTATTATTTTTTGATGCCTTTGAAATTTGAAGATATATTTATGTTTTAATAAGTTCCAGTTGTCATTAAATTGAAGTTTTAAATACTATCATAAAATAAAAGTTAATTTTGTATAATAATTTATTTTAAGTAAAATGAAAAAAGTACACAATTAAAATTAACTATTTTGAAAAATATATTTATTTCAAGTAATTTTAATAATGTAAATATATATAAAAAATTCTCTAAAAATGGATTATCATGTACATGAAGGGTTTTCTCCACAATTAAATGACATATAAGTATTAAAAACATGTAATCTTTTCAATAGATTAAACACAATTTGTGAGGATTGTGGCATGAGATATATGAAGTCAGCCACAAAGGTTCAAATTTAGGAAGGTGTGTTTGGGCTAGGTTTGAGCCCAGGAGAATTTGACTTGTAGTTTAGATATGTGCTTATAAATATTATTGTGATGGGATCCTCTGCAAGTGGTTTCTTAGCCAAAAGAGGCTTGTAGTTTAGATATATTCTTACTCATATTATTATAATCCACTATATAAAGACAAAGATATCGACATCTATAGATGCTAACATGTTCCCATATAAAAAACATGCAATACTTCTATTTCCTTTATTTAATTATGTACTCTATAAACAATGAATATGAAAATAAATGTTTCTTCTAACACTCATAAGACCAAACAAGTTTAAGACCAAAATAAATGTTTCGCACTCTTTTTCCTCAGCAAGATGATATGCCTCATCTTGATAATTACAATGGTAAGGGATACCTTGTTGCTCATGACATTAAAACATTTAAAATCCTTTGTAGTGATTATTCTCATGACCATAGGATTTTAGCCAAGTTGTTTGCTAGAACTTTTCATGATAAGGCCTTGGAATGGTATTGTTCCTTGCCTCCTTATTCTATTGACTGTTTTCCAAAACTTGCTAATTATTTTATTCAAAAATTTCAAAATAACATTGGTCTGCAAGTGTCCATAACTGATTTGATGCATTTTAAACAAAACACTAAGGAAAAATTGACTGAATTCATTGGTAGATTTAATCATTTGTATGCTCATATTTCCTATCCTATTCCTGATATTGATATTCAACGTATGCTTATTTCAAATTTACAAAATGATATTCGAGATAAGATTCTGCTTACTGAATTTACTTCTTTTCAACAAATTTGTGCAGCGCTTCATCATTATCAATTACAAGTGAGTCAATTTGAGAGCAACAATCCAATGACTCCTATTCCAGCTGATAAGAGTGATGCTGCTCCTAATCCAAATAAATTTCAAAAACCTAACAACTATGTCAAGATAAATAAAAAAGAAAATGCAGTTGCTGATCAAGTTGTCATTGCATCCCACAATGCTACTTCTGCATCCACTGCTTTTCATTTGAATTATACATTTACTCCTCTTTCCCTGAATTTTTACATTCTATTATGAATAGGTTGTTAACTGCTAATATGATTACTTTACCTCCTATTTGACCTCTTTTACCTACTATGATAGTATCTAAATCCTTTGATCCTAAAGATTTTTGTCAATACCATTATGAAAATGGTCAGGATACTGAGAAATGTTACTCTTTAAAGCATAAGGTCCAAGACTTAATCGATTCTAATGCCTTATATGTTGATAATTTTGATGGTAGTGCGAACAAATTTGTCTCTCCTCCTAATAAAAATCTTCAAATCTATATGAATCCTTTACCTACACATGATACTAATACCATTGCTCAGTCATCTTTTGTGGATATTGTTTATGATTCAAAGATGGATGATCTTAATCACATAGTTAACCATGTGGAGAATGTTGTGTTGTCTCAATTTGTGTCTCCACCCCAACCTCAACCTCAGACTAAACCTCAAGTTCCACCTCATCAACCTAAATTGAAACCTCAACCAAAAACCTCAAAAACAACCTAAGAATAAAAGACCTTAGGAACTCTTGATTTCCCTTGATGATTCTGAGACTATTAAAGCTCTTGGTGGTCCCCTTTACATTTATGCTAGGATTTCTAAGATACCTACATATGGTTGTCTAGTTGATCCTACATCCTTAGTCAATGTTATTACTGAAGAAAATATTTTTATGCAAAACTTACAATGTGATTCTTATGATACGTCTGATGTGTGGACTCAAACTTGTAATATTTTCCTTTATCCATAATTTGGTACTATTAGTTTTCCTATTAAACTTGGTGGTAAAATGGTGGAAACTACCTTTGTTGTTGTTCCTACTTCCAATCAGTTTCAAGTTAAGTTAGGTTTTCCTTGGTTGAATGCCATGCATCTTGTTGCTTCTCCTATCCATAAGTGTCTTAAATTCATTCATGATGAAGAAGTGAAGATGATTAACCATAGTTTATATCAACCTTCTAGGCCTAGATATTGTGCTACACTTGACTTCTTTTGTCCTTCAATACCTAATTCATGTCCTTCTAGACTGAATAATCTCTTTTTCTCATTTCAAGCCTATAAGCATCACAAGATTCTCGAGTTAAGCATGCCTTTGATGGATAATAATCATATTTTATTTCATACACATTCCATACCTCCTTTATCTATGACTTCTAGTTATGTTAATCAAGCTCCTAGTGTTTCTTGTCAGCCTATTGAGAATCCTACTAATCCTTCTATAGAACTTGTGAAGGATCTAGTAATTGTTCCTCCTAGTTCTCAACATATTTGAAACAAGATAAAATGTAATCGATCTACAAATGAACGTAGTAAGAAGCATCATGCTCAAGGTAAAGCTCATACTTTTTTAATTCAAATTTCTTTACCTTCTTTTGACAAGCCTATGCATGATGTGTTAGAATAAGTTGTTGTTAATAATGATGATAAGATGAAAGATTATGATGATTTTATTTGTATCTTAGATCCTATTTTGATTAATCTAGATGAAGAAGATACTCTTAATGATACTAATGATTTTAATGATGATTGTGAGACTATTAACATTGGCATTGATTTACCTAATATGCTTTCATCACAATTGACACTTACAGCTAGTATCTAACATTATGATTCTCAGGAGGATCCTTGTTTGGAACTGGCTATCATTCCTACTGTGTTGGATATAGTCCCTCTTACGAGTTACCCACCTTCCCTAAATGATACAAAACAAGATGGGGAGATTAGACAGTGCGCTTGATTGGCTAGTCCTTCATGGTAGATTTTCATGTGTTTGTCTATTGTACTATGCTTCTCCTTTAATGTGTTTGATAAATGTCTGTTAGATTCTTTTATATGACCCTTGTTACTTTGTTGGTACAAGGTGATAAAGGAATCAAATCTATTGTATATCTCTTCTATATGTATCGTTACTCTTCTATATGTTGTTTCATGTTCTGTTGTACCTATGCTATTGTTTGCAAATGTTTCCTTTTGTAGTCTGCTTGGATTTGTGACTTGGTAGCACTGATTTTTTTTGTCTCCATGTCATGGTCCAAAAAGACTCTTCTTCATAACTCTTCTGTGTTTTTTCCTCCATTGTGATTGTAGTTCTACTTTCCTTGGGGAATGATATCAATTCATTTGCAATAATATCATATATATGTTATCTTATGATCATACTGACCCCATAGAAGGTAGATCCCTTCTATGTTCTATATATGTTTATGTGGCATTTCCCTCGATTTTTCTTCATTTGGGGACATCTCATAGTGGAAACTTAATCAGTGGAGTTGTTTATGTTTCCGTTCAAGCCATTTCTCCTGTTAAAGTGTTAGCAATGACTTTAATGTGGGGGCATACGGTCTGCTCACCTATTGCACACATGGACTTTCAATATATATACATACATATATGTATGTATATACATATATGTATGTACATATAAATATACATAAATATATATATGTATATATATACATACATATATGTATGTATATTTATATGTACATACATATATGTATGTATATATATATACATACATATATGTATGTGTATATATATATATATATACATACATATATGTATGTATATATATATATGTATATATATACATACATATATACATACATATATGTATGTATATATATATATATACATATATGTATGTATACATACATACATACATACATACATACATACATACATATATATATATATATATATATATATATATATATATATATATATATATATATATATATATATATATATATATATATATATATATCAAGGTACTTGTCTCCCTTTATGGATTAGTGACTAATCCTTAAAGCATGAATTTTTATTTTATAGGATCTCTTAATCCCTTAAGTTTCAAAATTTTGATCCCTTTAGGTCGAAGGTCTCCTTAAGACTGGATATTTTTTGCTTTTGGTTTTACTCTTGCAGAATAATATATTCCTAAGGGTGAATCTTTGATAGGTTGACTAGTGAGTAGCCACATTCACTAGGTGGTTCAATTCCATTTTTCCAATTGCATCATTTCCTTCTGTGGTTCACAATGGGACATAAGTTCTCATTGGGCGAGATAATCGCACCCTCTCTCTCTCTCTCTCTCTCTAGAGATGTCTCTCTTATTATGATCTTGGAGTTGATGAAGAGTTGACTCCCTAGGGGCTTGAGGATTTATTTGTACCTTTAATTTAAATAAGATTATCTTTTCATTATGATCTCCTTTACCAAGAGTTTGCATCAAGTCCATACTCTTGCTAATGTGGGGGCTAAATGTATCATCGGAAAAATGGAAGCACTTCCATTTAGGACTGGTTTAGCCCTCTGAGTAAGTGGTTGGGGTCATTTCATGTGTGTTGAGTGGGTCTTTGAATGGATCTGACATTTTCCCCTATTCTTCTTCTCTCTCCACCTTTTCCAACCCTTTTTGGGCACCTAGTCCCGAGAAACTAAGATTCTTGACCTCAAGGTCAAGGTTGACCTTGACCCTGACCTAGGTCAAGGTCGACCTCAACTTTAACCTAGGTCAAAGTTGACCTTGACCTTGACCTTGGGTCCAAAATTCAAATTCTGGAGATTTCAGGATGTCGGGCTTCAAAAAGTTTTATTTCCCACTTCCAGGTCAGCTATTTCAGATTTCAGAATGGTAAACTCTTAAATTGTATTTAATCTAGGCCCATTTATATGGGTTAAGGTTTAAATTTGAATTTAATTCTCCTATTTCGACCTCTCTAGAAGTTTGTTCACTAGACTAGTATAAAAGGAAGCCTTCTCTTTCATTTTCACATCCACTTTTCATGATCAAGCATCCACCTTCCATTGCATTTAAGAATAAATGCAATCAAGTGATTAAGAAACCAAGAAGTAGAAGGAAAGCATTCAAGCATTTATTAATCATCCTAAAACATTCAAGAACTCATGATCCAATTCATCAAGGAGATCCATTGATAGCCATTAAAGGATTCAATCTCTTCGGAGCCCTCTTGTTGAAGATTTCTCCATCCACATTCATTCAAGCTTCTTCCTATTCCAAGATCCATTCAAGATTGGTATTGAAGATCTAATGCAATTTATTTGAGACATCCTACATATAATTCTACATTCATTTCAAGCATCCATACATGTGGATTTAAGGATTCAAATCCTCCACAAGGATTTCAACATAAGCAAGGTGAATAGTTCCATTTACTTTGTTTATATATTGTAATTTTAATTACATTTCAAGGTTGATTCCAAACCAGAGTTTGACAAAGGAAAACCTCTCATCCAACAAAAAAACCCTTTTTCTTGTAGGTACAGGTTTGACACATTGAATATAAGTGCAGATCTGAGTACCCTTTTTGGTGAACTTTCAAGATCCGCGAATAGAATTTTCATCAGAGCAGTGAAGGTCAAGGTTGACTTTTTTGGGTAAGATTGTGCCCTACGGTAAGATCTTAACCTTGTTTTGGGTCAAGGTTGACCTTGCTCAGTAAAGAAAAAGTTTTTTGGGTTTTCTCTTTTTTTGCATTTCCAGGCCAAATCCGGTTGCAAAATTCCTTGAAACTGAACACAAACACAAAAAAATAGTGTTTTCTAGATTTACCCTATTTAGAGGTTATTATTTGTCTTCAATTAAATTAAGATTTCAATACACACTTTCTACAATGACATATAAGGTTTTCTCCTTTATTCATATTCTCCATAGATTGATTCATTCGTGCATTAACCATTTTCTTTTGGTTGATCCATTGGGATCTTTCCCTTGGGAATTTGGGTTAAGAAGTATACCTTACATTTTGATAATCAGACATCTCATCTTTTCTTATATCACACTTTTTTATACATTACATCTTGAATGGGTCATTGACTTGGATCTAGTTTTTTTCCCTATCCTACCCTATTTTCCACTTCTTTACTACCTATTTCTGGTATCTTGCTTTGAGATTTTGAGGTTCTTGATCTTAGGGTCGAGGTTGACCTCAACCCTGACCTAGGGTCTAAATTTCAAATTCCAAAGATTTCTGAATGTTAGTGTTTGGAAAGAATTCTTTCTCGCTTATGGGTCGGCTTCTTTAACCTTCAAAATAGTGAATCTTAAAAGTCATTTAATTTAGGTCCACTCCTAAGGATATGATCGTAATGGGAATTTATTTCTCATATGTCAGCATCTCTAGAAGTTTGTGTCCTAGACTAGTATATAAGGAATCCTTCCCCTCTCATTTTAGGGGGAGAAAGGGAAAAAAGAAAGAGAAAAAAAGAAAAAGGGAGGATTATCTATGCATAAATTATCAAAGTGAGCATTCAAGTATTCAAGCATTCAAGATTCAATTCATCAAGAAGATCCATTGGTAGCATTTGAAGGATTCAAGCTCTATGGAGTCCTCTTATTGAAGACTTTTCCATCCATATACATTCAAGATTCTTCCTATTCCAAGATCCATTTAAGATTGGTGTTGAAGATCTAAATGCAATTGATTTGAGACATCCTACATCCTACAATTCTACATTCATTTGGAGCATCCATAATTGTGGATTCAAGGATTTGAATCCTCTACAAGGGTTTCAACATAAGCAAGATGAATTGTTCTATTTACTTTGTTTATTACTACAATTTCAATTCTATTTAAAGTTAATTTCAAAACTGGGGGTTGACCAAGGAAAAGCCCTCATCCAACAAAAAAAACCATTTTTCTTGCAAGAATAGGCACATAACAATGAATTAAAGAGTAGATTCAGATACCCTTTTCAAAAAACTTTTGGGATCTATGAATAGAATTTTCGTCAGAGCAGTGTAGGTCAAGGTCAACATAAAGGGGTATGATTGCACCCTCATATTTGGGTCAAGGTCAACCTGGCTTAGAAAATAAAAAGATATCTGGGTTTTCTCCATCTCTGTGTTTATGTTCCAGATTCGGTTACAAAATTTCTAGAAACTCAGTACAAACACCAGAAAACAATAATTTCTAGATCTGCTATACTTTGAGGTTAGTATTTGTCTTCAATTTATTTCAAGTAAGATTTTAATACTCTCTTCTAGAATGAAATGTAAGGTTTTCCTCTTTCTTCTTATTACTTTAATCGATTGATTCATTTATGCATTGACCATTTTCTTATGGTTGATCAATTTGGATATTTCCTTTGGGAATTTAGGATTAAGAAGAGAATCTTACCTTCCCCAATTATTCTATATGTAAAGGATATTATTTACATGTTGGTGAACACATCACAACATAACCATCAATCAATCAACAATCAAATAACCAATCACATATAATAATTATCATTTTTATTTTATTTTACATTTTGGTGAACCCGCTTATGACAACTCTTTCTTTTGTGGTGTTAGATTTACATTTCATGTTAGATCTTGCATGTATATAAGATTAGCCTTATTTTAGGTGCTTGTATTTACATTTCAAAAATAAAAATAAAAAGTCATATAAAGCTTAAATACAAAAACCATTTATTTGTTCATGCCTTGTGTTTTCCTAATTTAGTTCATTTTCATTGCATTGGTATATGATCTTTACTACCTCTAGTCCTACTTATAATATCCTAGTTAGAAGAAGTCATAGACTTATGGGTTCCTTTGATACTGAGTCTTCCTCTCCTTTCCTTAGGATCCTGAATGACAATTTGATCACTCATGATTCCAATCCTATTGCTCCATAACTCTTCTCACTCATCTCATGATGAGGATGATTCTTTAAAAGTTCCTCATGAACAAGTCCAAAAACTTTCAACTAACCTTGATAAAATGGGAAATTAGCTTATTCAAGAAAACCATAATCAAAATTCTATTCAAGCTATAGAGGCTCTTAAGAAAGTTCTTCAAGATAGTGATCAAGGTGTTAATCTCTTGTGTGGTATCACTCATCTTGTGCATTTAAATATCAAACCTTTAGCTCAAGAAGCTCAAGATTTAGGATTCACTCATCTTGTCACTAGTGTGGAACCTTCTTCCATTCCTTTACCTAGTATTCCTACTTATACTCCTCATTTAGCGACTACATGTATTCCATCTCTTCCTATGAGTGTTCCACCAGTGTCTCTACATACCTCACAACCTTCTTACCATAGTGTTCCTTTTACCTATTCCAACCCTCTTCCAATTGTGGTTCCAAGTGTTCCACCAGTTGTGTCTTCTATTCCTACTGCTTCCTACACTTTCCCTAGTGTTTCCAATGTTTCTATGCCTCCTATTTCTTCTAATGATTCTTTAATCATTAGTCTAGCTCAAAATGTGTCCTCTTTACAACAACAACTTGTGTCCTTAACTCAATCCAAGTTTAGTATTCCTACATGTGACATGGGTAGTCCTTTATCCCTAGACATTATTTGTTCTTTTGTTCTTTAGAAAACTAATATGCCTCATCTTGAGAATTACAATGGTAAGGGAGACCCTATCACTCATGTTAAAATATTTCAAATCCTTTCTAGTGACTATGCTCATGACCATAGGATTTTAGCCAAGTTGTTTTCTAGAATTTTTCGTGATAAGGTCTTGCAATGGTATTTCTCTTTTCCTCCTTATTCTATTAATTCTTTTCCAAAACTTGCTAATGCCATTATCCAACATTTCCAAAATAACATTGGTCGGCAAGTGTTCTTAACTTATTTGATGCATTGTAAATAAAATACTAAAGAAAAATTGACTGAATTTATTGGTAGATTTAAGCATTTGTATTCTCAAATTTCTTATCTTGCTCCTAATATTGATATTCAGCTTATGTTTATTTTGAATTTACATAAGGATATTAGAGATAAGATTTTTCTTACTGGCTATTATTCTTATTGTGTTGGATATAGTCCCTCTTGTGAGTTTCCCACCTTCCCTAAATGATATAGACCAAGATGGGAAGAGTAGGCAATGCGCTTGATTAGCTTGTCCTCCGTGGTATCATTTTGTGTGTTTGCCTGTTGTATTGTGTTTCTCTCGTAATGTGTTTGCTAAATATTTGTTAGATTCTTTTATATGACCCTTGTTACTTTGTTGGTTAAAGGTGATAAAGGAATCAAACCTATTGTACTATTCCTCTATACGTATCACTATTCTTCTATATGTTATTTTCATGTTATGTTGTACCTATGCTATTGTTCGTAAGTGTTTTCCTTGTGTACTTCACTTGGATTTTTGAATTGGTAGCACTGATTCTTTTTGGTCTCCATGTTGTGGTCTTAAAAGACTCTTCTTCATAACTCTTGCATTTTCTTTCCTCCATTGTTATTGTAGTTCTACTTTCTTTGGGGAATGATGTCAATTCATTTATGTTCAAGCCATTGCTCTTGTTAAAGTGCTAGCAATGAATTTAATGTGGGGGCATACGCTCTACTCACTTTTTGCACACACACACTTTCAAAATATTTTTCAAAACTTTTCTCCCTTTATGAATTAGAGACTAATCCTTAAAGCATTGATTTTTACCTTATAGGATCTCTTGATCCCTCTAGTTTCAATTTAGAAAGTTTCAATCCCTTAAGGTCAAAAGGTGTCCTTAAGACTGGATCTCTCTCATTTTGGGTTTTCTCTTTTGGAATAGAATATTCCTGAGGGTGAATCCTTGATGGTTTGACTAGTGAGTAGCCAAATTCACTAGGTGGTTCAACTCCATCTTTCCAGTTGCACTGTTTCCTTGTGTGATTCACAATGGGACATAAGTTCTCATTGGACGAGGTAATCACACCCTCTTATTTTTTTCTATTGTGATGTTTATGTTATTTTAATCTTGGGGTTGACAAAGACATGAGTCCCTGGGGGCTTGAGGATTTCTTTGTCCCTTTGATTTAAATAAGATTTTCTTTTTCTTTGTGATCTCCTTTACCAAGAGTTTTCATTGAGTCTATACTCTTGATAAAGTGGGAGCTAAATGTATCATCGTAAAATGGAAGCACTTCCATTTAGGACTAGTTTATCCCTTAGAGTAAGTGGTTTGGGGTCATGTCAAACATCTTGAATGGGTCTTTGACTTGGATCTAGTTTTTTCCCTTGTCTTGCCCTATTTTTGACTTCTTTCCTACCCAGTTCTGATATCTTGCTCTAAGATTTTGAGGTTCTTGATCTCAAGGTCAAGGTCAACCTTCTGGGTCAAGGTCAAGCTCAACCCTAACCTAGGTTAGGGTTGACCTACACTCTGACTTGAGGTCTAACTTTCAAATTCCAAAGATTTCCAGATGCCAAGGTTTGGAAATAATTCTTTCTCTCTTATGGGTCGACTGCTTCAAGCTTCAAAATGGTGACTCTTAAAAGTCATTTAATTTAGGTCCACTCCTAAGGGTATGAGCCTAATGGGAATTTATTTATCATATGTTGACCTCTCTAGAATTTGGTGACCTAGGCTAGTATATTAGTGTTACCAATAGATTTTGTTCAAACTCTGTAGGCTCTATTTTCCCAAAATCACCCCATAATTTTTATAAGGTGTTGTTCATTTAAAAGTTTTAACCTTTTGCAGATACACCCTGTCGGTTGAACTTGAACCTTGAACTTTCGTAGTTCAAGATTCAATGTTCAATAACATCCTTTGGTATGATTTTCCCTTTATTTGCAAGCTTAGCAACATTTCATCTTTGCAGCGTGCACTCATCCAATGAACCATGAACCTTGAACTCTCCTAGTTCAAGATTCAAAGTTCAATAGATATTCCCCTCTTGCAAAGTGCTCTTTTTGTTTTCTTCTTTTCCATTTTCATTTCTTTATTTTATTTAATTATGCCAAAGGATAGTCCTTCCATTTTTATCATTGAACTTGAACCATGAAAGATTTTAGTTCAGGGTTCAAGGTTCGACGTGTGCCCGTAAGTTGTGAAGAAGCAAAGTGGTGATTTGACATAAGTGACAGCTGGCAGCTGATCATGCCTCCCGTGTGTGGAAAAGTTGTTGCATTTAATCAAAATGACACTTAGGTGCGAGTTATCAAATAATCATTAATTGAACCTTGTGCAACATTAATCCATCATTATTGCAAATCTCCTAGGATTTTGTAAACTATTTTGATAAATTCACAAGTTCAGATTGTTTTATTCATAATGCTCAAAACATCTCATGCAGTCATCGCAGAAGAAGGTATCCTCTCCTCATCTCAGGGCTTAGTTCATCACATAAAAACTAGGTGAGTCTCTCTGCTAGCCTCCATTGTTTCAGTTAAAGCTCTTTCATTTGTCGAGGTTGTTTTCCTTTCAAGTTGTTGCATTCCCCGTTGTTTTTCTTGCCTTGAGATCCTCAAATGAAGAACCCAGCTTTAAATTTTGGAAATACCTCTCTTTTAATCTACTTCTTGTCTGATTGTGAAGACTCCCTAATTAAAACAGGAGCCTTAGAGGACATTATGACCCAAATTCAAGAGCCCAGTCTAGGTTCTATGTTAGAAAAGGTTGTCCTGACTGGTTTAGCTAATGCAGCCACTTTTCCCATAGTAGCCCCGTGTTGGGAACTAATTGTCAAGTGTGCTAAAAGCTATAGTTTTGAAGAAAAATGTATCAAGAAATTTGATGGGAGTCCGCTGGTTTTTATAAGCAGAGATGTTGTCTTGAAGTCATTAGGGATTCCAAAAGAGACCCGTATGAAGCGTGGAATATCCCCTCATCCCAGTCAATTTTTGCCACCAAGAGACATGTATACCAAAATGAAATAGCCCAGTACTAGTTCCTCAAATCTCAAAAAGGAGGTTCTCAGCTCCCAAAGCCGCTCACTGTAGATCATTTTAAGCCCAAAGTAGCTAACCTAGTCATAATGCTGAATAGAATAAAAGGGAACTAGCATGCGTACTATTGGCATGACTAGATGTACTTCTATATCCAGGTCACCCTCAAAGGGAAGAAATACATAGACTGGGCAGAGACTATTGCCGATGAGCTCAATCATTAGCTACTAAATTTTCCAGCTGACAGTAACTTCCATATGTCCTCTTATTTTAAATTTAGGCTTGCACCAAAGAGTGGAAAGGCCTGTTTCATGAGCAACCTCTCCCAAACATGAAAATTTATGATGACTACCCTCACCTGCGAAAGGAGTTCCATGTTGATAGTTTCCTAAAGGTTAATGGAGTTTTCTTTAGAAGGTCGATACATGAACTTCAAGAAAATACCAAACAAAAGAATGTTAGAAGATACAAAGGCTTTTGTCAACACTTATGGAAGTTTCTTTATCTAGTTCAGGAGATTCACGTACTTGAGAGTGGGTGGTTTTGAAGGAGAGCCATTCAAATTACCTAGATATGCTTTTGACAATTTAATCATTGTAGAGGTAGCTTGCCAGTTGGCATATGTGCACAAAGGGGTTAAGGAAAGGAAGGGAAGAGAAAAATCTAGCTTCCCGATTGAATTAGGTTATTATACTTGTAGAACATCTTTAGATGCCCTAAATTTGGAATATGAGTTAAGGAAATTGAATCTGAAGACATTTGCACTCAGAAAGGATTTTTATAGTAGGGGATACACTGCTCAACATTTCAGCTTGCCATCTGAATTTCAACATATTCCTCAAATAGAAGATTATTGGGAGGGTTGTGTAGATTATTTTGAAGTGAGAAGAAGAACCTGGTCTAGGTTTACCCTAGGACAAGTTGTGTCCCTAAAAATTCAAGTTGACATCTCTACAATAGATGAAGATGATGGTACAAAGGTGATTGATGAGTAGTATGAAACCAGATGTAGGGGTACACCACTCCTTGAAATAGATTGGGTAATTGAAGAGAGAGAGAGAGAGCCTAATAGTTAAGACTCTCAATGTGATTAAGAGAGCTGAGAACTAGGTTAATAGTAATAAACCCCCTGTTTTGAGAAGACATAATCCTAGAAGAGTTGCACAAGCTAAAAATATTGTTAAACCCATTTCTACAATTGATAAAACTATTTCCTTTGCAAGTACTAAAAATAAGAAGAAGTCTTCAACTACCTCGGTGAAACAAGCATCTCCTGGTTCTTCTCCAGTGAAAAGGAACTTGAGAAGGAGAGTTGTTAACGAAAGTAACAAACCAGTTACCGAAGAGGAGGTCATAGATCTTGACCTCATGGATACTCAAATGACAGGAACAAATTGGCTTAGAAAATATGGAAGAAAACACAATGACCCCAAAGGAAAAAGTGGATAGGAATAGTTGATCAGCTGATGGAAATTGATAATTATGGGGTGCCTAAATTCCTTCTAGAGAAACCAGTCCATTGCCTAAACGAAGAAGTCCTGTATGTTTCCGTGAAAAGCATTGAGTGGAGAAATTCAATTATTAAAGATGGTTGCGATGGGGCAACCCATCTACTCAATGATCTTAAAAGTTTGATTGACACCATGAAAAAAGATCTGAAATGCTTGAATATTGTTCTGATAGATGAAGAAACTCGGGATGTGAAGAGTGTGAAGAAGATGACTCAGGAACTAGAAATAGGGATAATGGCTATCAAAGATAGCAAGGAGCTCACAATGGAAGATCTTATTTCCATAGCCAACATTGAGGCTATGCTGGTTGTCTGTGTAGACCATTTGGAGTCCCACAAGTTGAAGCTGAATCAAATCTGCAAGGATAGGAATGTTCTTGGACAAAGAATTTCCATCATTAATCTGTCGTATCATGTAACTGTTATCAGTGCATCATTGGCTGACGAGGAGTGGAAGCAGGCATGTGCACCCAAGTTACCACAGAACTGAATTTCAAGCATCCAGCTCAACCAATATCAGTGGACTTTCTCTACACTTTTTGGGTCGTTTCTGTCCAGTTTAAAGTTTACTATTTAAAGTACTTTCTGGTTAGCTTAATCAGTTAATCTTCGAAACTCAGGGAGTTTCAAAACATTATTATTTTTTATAAATGTAATTAATGGCTATATAGAGCCAGGAAGAAGCTATCCAAAGGGATGTTAAAGTTAGTTATTTATGCTTAAGTAAAGTAGTTGAAGTTTTAATTTCTATCAGAACTTGAATTAAGGTTTTCCTTATTAGTGAATGAAAGAAAATTATTGCTATAGATCTGTTGGTTTATATCTTTGAGTGGGCCTCTGTTGGGGTATTCTGAATTGAATGGAATTTCTTGATTGAATGTCTATAGTTTCCTTTGAATCTAAATTTAAGTTGTGTTAAATTGATATATTATTTATTCTCCAAAGTCTGTGAGCTTCGGGTTTATTAGTTATCATTGCACAGTAATTATATCATGTTGATGAAAGTTACTGTTTCAGCCTTATCAACTTTCTGGTCAAAAGTTTGATATTTGCAACAAATGCATTATTCTTTGGCATAAAATATTCATTGAAAATATTTATGGGACCTGTACCACAATTCAGAGGATTAAAAACCTAGGTTTAATCCATTTGTTAGTAAAGTCTAAATGTTTCATAGTGGGCAATAGAATATAAGAAATAAATTTGACAGAGACAAATTCATTTACTAATAGTTTGTGGCGACTCTACTAGGGAGGAATTAGAAAGCCAGTGTCTTTCCTTGGTTTAATATGTAATTATGGTATTACTTGCTGATAAAATACCAGGTCGAGTTAAACTTTCCCCAGTCCTACAACCTGGTCTAGACTTTCATGACACTCAAGAAGATATTATTGTAGACCTAAACAACTTGGCCTGGAAAGAAAGAACAAGTAATGAATAACATCAGCAAGTTCAGTTGGTGTTAGAAGAAGAGGAAGAGATTGGTGAATGGTTAAGAGGTCTTCCCGTAGCTTGAGAAGATGCAATAGTTGATAGAGAAATTCAGAGACCATAGAACTGCCAAGCTAGAGTCCAAACCTTACACTAGGTCTCAACGAGAGGTGGGTATTTTTGACATTATTTTTGAAGAATTGAGAAATCTTGAAACCACAAGAGTTCATCCCTCCAAGAAAAAGGCTCATAGTAGACCCTCTTCTCCTCCTAAAGAATCTTTCCGTTCATCCCCCAAGACTTGTGATTGGCAAGCCTTAACCTTATTAGGTATTCAAGCCCCTCCTCTATTGACTATTTTTCCAACAGTCATTATGGCTCAATTGTGGGGTAATGCAGTCAGTCCACTAGCTTTGTCAGCTTTCCATGCTCTTCCTAAGGGAGCCAAAGATGTTCTTCCAAGGTTTTTCAGTGATGGTAAAGTAGTTGTAGAAGAATATTACAATTCCTTTAATGTATCCATTGGAGTTTTAGGTGTACAAGAAGAAGATGTAGTAGTTTGAATTTTTGTTCAAACCTTAATAGAAGGAGAAATGTAGTGGTTTGGACACCTTCCTATAGGGTCCATAACCGATTGGAATTCCATGAAAATTGCATTTGAAGGCTGTTTCAAATGTGCGAATGATGAGCATTCTCTGTTAGCTCAACTCACGCAGATGAAAAAGGAGATCCATGAACCCATGAGAGATTATGTGGCTCGGTACAACAAGGTCATTCATAAAATTCCTACAACAAAAAGGCCTACTCCTAAAAATCAGCAGTGTTTCTTTGTGAATTCGATGCCCCCAGATATCGGTTTCCATCTTAGGAGGAATAGAGTAGCAGACTTGGCAACTGCTCAGGGCCAAGCTACCGAGTTAGAATATGATTTGATCACCATAGGGAAGTGGAGAAAGGATGTCCAAGTAACAAACAACCAAAATAAATCATCCTTTGATCCTATGCTACAAAGATTATTAAATGATGTGATTACTCTAAGGAGACAACTTCCTAAAAATAATTTTAATCCTCCTCCTTTGTATCGAGATATTCCTAGAGGAATGCTTGAACATGCTGGGCCTAGTCACAAATCTCCAAATTATCCTCTGACTGATAAGAATCTACTGGAGGCTCCTCCTAGAAGAGCTAATATGTGCACTTTCCACCTTACAGATGATCATGATGGTACCTCCTATGTAGAGATGATCCGATCAATGCAAATGCATGTGAACTGAGAATTGACAAAAGAATTGCCTGATGATGCAGCAAGTCCTCAGTTTCCTGGCGGCTCCAAAAATTATTACTTAGAATACAAGTCCGACTCTAAGTGAGGAGGAAGTATTCTGGAAACTTTATAGTACCTTGCATGTACCGTGCTAACAAGAATTTATCACAATTCTCAAGCCAATGATACACCATCAACATCACAAAGGTGGGACAAAGGTAAATACTTTTCTCAAAAGTCATCAACTTTTAAAAGCTCTTTTTTTAAAGAAGATGAATCATCAAAGAAAAGTAACTCTAACTCTTTTGATATAGTCAATTTATATGAAAGTTCTAAGATTCAAGTTTCTCTTGCTGAATATCCTAGAATGAATCCAAAGGAGTTGGAAAGACTTGTTAAACATGTTAAATCAGGTCAAACTCCTACAGATAAAAATGCTAATGAGACTACTAATGTTGCTTTCTCAAAACAACCCTCTGTAGAAACCCAAGCTGCTAAAGATAAAAATACTCCACAAGAAAAGGTTCCTCCACAAGACAAGAGTCCCCTGGTAGGACTAAAGCCAAAGCCATTCTATTTGTCTTTGTTCACCCTTTGGTCAATGTTATGCCCTAGATGCAAAACAAGTCCCTTTAGTTGGACAGATCAAAGATGCCCAAGTAGCCCTTGCAACATACCCTAGTAAAAAGATTAAATTGACAATTCTTGGAGCTGATATTCTAGCTAGCTACGGCATGTTGCTGAGCAGGACTTTTTGTAAGGATCTTGGAGGAGAGATCAAGCTTGATTGGTCTCAAGAAATCATTCTGATTGGAGATAAAAGGGTTATCTTACAACCAGAAGGAAAGTCAAAATACATGGTATTTCTATCTGAGGATCCCATGTCTCAGATACTCTACCAAGAATCAGAGTTTGGAAATTATTTGATCTCATCCACACTAGACATGAGTGAAGAAGTGTCAACAAGTAAGTCTAATGGCCTTTGGACTTTTGAATTTGATGGAAGTTGTGCTTTTGTTGGTTCTGGAGAAGGGGTTGTATTGATATCAGCTAAAGGAGATTTCTTCCCATGAGCTTTTAAGCTAGAATTTGACAACACGAACAACACTACAGAATATGAGTCTCTTTTGCATGGTATTGAAGAAGTGAAAAACATGGGTATCAAAGTACTTAGAGCAAGAGGAGATGCAGAACTTGCTGTCAGACAAGTAAGAGGAGTGTATTCAACAAAAAATAAAAGACTCAAACATTATAGGAATCGTGTTTGGGATGAGATTGAGGAGCTTGAGGCTTTCTCCATAGAAGCTATTCCTAGAGAGAAAAATAGCAAAGCAGATTCTTTAGCAGTCTCTTCTTCCCTGTTATTGACACATTCAAATTTTAAGCAAAGTGCATATAAAATTGAAATGGTGTATAGACCAAAAGTCCCAGATAATGCTAAGCATTGGCAAGTTTTCCAAGATGATAAACAAATTGATAAATTCTTGCAGTTGGTAGAATTTTTTAGCACTACCTTTTTTGAAGGGTCTTCATCAACTTGTGATGAGTTTTCCCCAGATAGCGTAACAGACGAAGGAATCTTTCAATTAAAAGGGAACTGCATTCCTAAGGGACTTGTCTCTCTTGGAAGCTAGTTTGATAGATATGATGCTCTAAAATCTCCATCTCTGCCACAAGGGGATGTCAATCAAAGTGACTATGAGAAGGTAAACATTGGGGAGAATGAAGAACCTAATTGTGTAAATCTAGGTAGATGTTGTACTCCAGATGAGAAGTGAAGATTTGTTAATTTGTTAAAAGAGTATCGGGATACCTTTGCTTGGTCCTATCATGATTTAAAAAATTTCAAAGGAGGGAAGTTCCAGCACCAGATTCCTCTGAAACCAAGTACTTCACCTTTTAGGCCAAAATTAAGAAATTATAATCCAAAGGTTTTTGAAGCAATTCAGAAGGAAGTGGAAAAGATGCTTCAAGCTCGTATCATCTACCCTATTCATCATTCCACTTGGATCGCCAACATAGTTCCTGTCAGGAAGAAAAATGGTGAAATCAGGATTTGCGTAGATTTCAGGAACTTGAACCAATGTAGCTTAAAAGATAACTATGGACTCCCTATTATGGACCATATTCTGCAGACTATGACAGGTTCAGAGATGATGTCCATGCTAGATGGCTTCTCTAGTTATAACCAGATTAAGGTGGCTGATCAGGATCAGCACAAAATGGCTTTTACTACCCCATGGAGTACATATGCTTACAATAGAATGCCTTTTGGTTTGATAAATGCAGGTGCCACTTTTCAGTGTGTAATGAATTCTTCCTTTAGTCACCTGCCAAATAAGGTAATAGTTGTTTATCTTGATGATCTTATAGTATTTTTCAAAAGATGTAGAAATCATCTAAAATATTTAAGATTAGTTCTACCGAAGTGCAAAGAATATGGTATCTCCTTAAACCCCAAAAAATTCGTCTTTGCTATCACGAAAGGAAATTTGTTAGGACGCATTATGTCAAAAGAAGGGATCAAGATTGATCTAGAAAGAGTTAAAGCAATTTAGTAGCTTGGTCTCCCTTCTAATAGGACTGGAGTAAAATATTTCTTTGGGAAAACCAATTTCCTAAGAAGGTTTGTTCCAGATTTTGTTGAGACAACTAAGCATATGGTAAGTCTAATGAGTGAAAATAATCTATTTAAATGGAGCACAAAGGATGTCAAAGCATTTGATGACATCAACAAAGCCATAGGAGAAGCCCCCACCCTAATAAATCCTGATTACAAGAAGGACTTCATAATATACTATTATGCCTCAGAACATAGAGTGTCTGGGATATTACTGTAGAAAAATTACAAGGAAGAGGAGGTACCCATTGCCTTTATGAGTGTTCCCCTCAAGAAGCATGAGTTAAACTATCCATTAGTCGAGAAGAATGCACATGCAGTGGTTAAAGTAGTATAAGCTTTCAGGTTCTATATTCTACACTCCCACTCAGTTGTTTTTGTTCCTACTTCTGCTGTCAAAGATGTCCTAAATCAATAAGAGATCGGGATGAACAATCGAGAAACCTAGATCTCAAGGATTCAGGAGTTTGACCGAGAGATTTTTCCTACAAAGTTTCTTAGGGGACATGGATTGTGTAAACTTATGTCTGAGCAAGATCCTGATAGCAACATGCCTTCTGTCCTTTTTGTCAGTCTACGTGATTCCTAGTTTTCAGATGTGGCATTCTACCTCACTTATGGGGATTGTCCTCCTCATTTAACTCCCAAGGAAAGAAGGAATCTTAGGCTAAAAGCTGTAAAGTATGTTATTGTTGATGACATACTCTATAAAAAGGGTTTAGATGGACCTTTCTTGAGGTGTGTTGACAAAGAACAACAAGAAAAATTTCTCAGAAAGTTTCATAATGAGGCATGCGGTGGTCATTTTTATTCCATGATAATCACTTTTAAGATTCTTAGGAATTGTTATTACTGGCTAGAAATGTTTGGTGATGCTTATAAGTGGGTTTCTAGTTGTGAAAAATGTAAGATATTCAGTGGAAAGCCACAGTTAACAGCTCTCCCTTTAAGACCAGTGGTCATAGAAGAACCTTTTGAGCAATGGGGGCTAGATTTCATTGGACCAATTAACCCTCCCTCTAGTGCTAGACACACCCACATTCTTATTGCAATAGAATATTTTACAAAATGGGTGGAGGCAGTCCCAGTTAAGAAGACCACATTTGAGGTTTTGTGTGAGTTTGTTAAAAATTACATTTTGGTTAGGTTTGGAGTTCCCACCAAATTGGTTACAGACAATGCTACCAATTTCTCTTCTCATGAATTAAAGTTATTCTGCTATGATCATGGCATCTATCTATCCCATGCATCTGACTATTATTCATAGGGAAATGGACAAGTGGAATCAAGTAATAAGAACTTGATCAAAATAATGAGAAAACTGGTATGTGATAATGCTAAGGATTGGCATAAGAAACTGTTCGAAGCTCTTTGGGCTGATCGAACATCTCCAAAAAGAGAAATTGGCATGTCACCCTTTGAATTGGTTTATGGTGATGAGGCTCAAATTTCATTACATCTGGAGGTAGCTACTATGAAGTTACAGAAAAAAATTGAAGATCAGGTTTACAAGGATGCTCTTGAGAAATGAACTTTGTATCTCAATAAAATACAGGAAGAAAGAGAAGAAATGGTAAGTCAAATAACCTCACATCAAGCTCCGGTCAAGAAATTTTTTTATCAAAAAGCCAGACCACCAAATTTTATGGAGGGAGATCAAGTGTTGTTATGGGACAAGAGATGAGAACCTAAGGGTGCTCATGGAAAGTTTGATTCACTTTGGAAGGGCCTGTTCATCATCAATAAAGTACTGGGAGGTAATTCTTTTAAATTGGAACATTTGGATGGTACTATTTTTCCCCTAACCTTTAATTGTCAAGACCTCAAGTTGTATAAACTCTGAGAAGGTTTAGTCCTGTTCCCTGTATATATCATTTTGTTGTGCTTCTTTCAGTCTTTCCTTTTTGGCTTGTTCCCTTTCTTTACTATTCTAAGTTTTTCCTGGTCTGCGAAACCAAAGCTAAAGTTCATCCTTCGCCCTCATGAGGTCTTGTCCCACATTCGGAGCCATTGTTACTAATAGATTTTGTTCAAACTCTATGGGCTCTATTTTCCTAAAATCACCCCATAATTTTTATAAGGTGTTGTTCATTTAAAAGTTTTAACCTTTTGCAGATACACCCTGTTAGTTGAACTTGAACCTTGAACTTTCGTAGTTCAAGATTCAATGTTCAATAACATCCTTTGGTATGATTTTCCCTTTACTTGAAAGCTTAGCGGCATTTCATCTTTGCAGCATGCACTCATCCAATGAACTGTGAACCTTGAACTCTCCTAGTTCAAGATTCAAAGTTCAACGGATATTCCCCTCTTGCAAAGTGCTCTTTTTGTTTTCTTCTTTGCCATTTTCATTTTGCTTTATTTAATTTAATTATGCTAAATGATAGTCCTTCCATTTTTATCATTGAACTTGAACCATGAAAGCTTGTAGTTCAGGGTTCAAGGTTCAACGTGTACCTGTAAGTTGTGAAGAAGGAAAGTGGTGATTTGACATAAGTGATAGTTGGCAGCTGATCATGCCTCCCGCATGTGGAAAAGTTGTTGCATTTAATCAAAATGACACTTACTTGTCACTTCAGTCAGGGAAATTATAGTGATTAATGCTTAAGGTGGTGCGAGTTATCAAATAATCATTAATTGAACCTTGTGCGACATTAATCTTCCATTACTGTGATCTCCCAGGAATTTGTAAACTATTTTAGGATAAATTCACAAGTTCAAAATGTTTTATTCATAATGCTCAAAACATCTCATGGATTCATCATAGAAGAAGGTATCCTCTCCTCATCTCAGAGCTTAGTTCATTGCATAAAAACCAGGTGAGTCTCTTTGCTAGCCTCCATTGTTTTAGTTAAAGCTCTTTCATTTGTCGAGGTTGTTTTCCTTTCAAGTTGCTGCATTCCCCATTGTTTTTCTTGCCTTGAGATCCTCAAATGAAGAACCTAGCTCTAAATTTTAGAAATACCTCTCCTTTAATCTACTCCTTGTCCGATTGTGAAGACACCCTGATTAAAATAGGAGCCTTAGAGGACATTATGACCCGAATGAAAGAACCTAGTCCAGGTTCTATGTTAGAAAAGGTCATCCTGAGTGGTTTAGCAAATGCAACCACCTTTCCCATAGTAGCCCCATGTCGGGAACTGATTGTCGAGTGTGCTAAAAGGTATAGTTTTGAAGAAAAATGTATCAAGAAAGTTGATGGGAGTCCGCTGGTTTTTATAAGTAGAGATGTTGTCGTGAAGTCATTAGAGATTCCAGAAAGAGACCTGTATGAAGGGTGGAATATCCCCTTGTCCCAGTCAATTTTTTCCACCAAGAGACAGGTATACCAAAATAAAATAGCTTAGTACTAGTTTCTCAAAGCTCAAAAAGGAGATTCCCAGCTCCCAAAGCCACTCACTATAGATCATTTTAAGCCCAAAGTAGCTGACCTATTCATAATGCTGAATAGAATCAAAGGGAATTAGCATGCATACTATTGGCATGACTGGATGTACTTATATATCCAGGTCACCCTCAGAGGGAAGAAATACATAGACTAGGCAGAGACTATTGCCAACGAGCTCAATCATCAGCCAACAAATTTTCTAGCTGGCAGTAACTTCCTTATGTCATCTAACCTATTTTACATTTTGGCTTGCACCAAAGAGTGGAAAGGCCTGTTTCATGAGAAACCTCTCCCAAACATAAAAATTTATGATTACTACCCTCACTTGCAAAAGGAGTTCCATGTTGATAGTTTCCTAAAGGTTAATGGAGTTTTCTTTGGAAGGTTGGTACATGAACTTCAAGGAAATGCCGAAACAAAGGATGTCAGAAGAGGCAAAGGCTCTCATCAACACTTATGGGAGTTTCTTTATCCAGTTCAGGAGATTCACGTACTTGAGAGTGAGTGGTTTTGAAGGAGAGCCATTCAAATTACCTAGATATTCTTTTGATAATTTAATCATTGTAGAGGTAGCTCGCCAGCTAGCATATGTGCACAAATAGGTTAAGGAAAGGAAGGGAAGAGAAAAATCTAGCTTCCTGATTGAATTAGGTTATTATACTTGCAGAACATCTTCAGATGCCCTAAATTTGGAACATGAGTTAAGGAAATTGAATATGAAGACATTTGCACTTAGAAAGGATTTTGATAGCAAGGGATACACTGCTCAACATTTCAGCTTACCATTTGAATTTCAACATATTCCTCAAATAGAAGATTATTGGGAGGGTTGTGCGAATGATTTTGAAGTGATAAGAAGAACCTGGTCTAGGTTTACCCTAGGACAAGTTGTTTCCCTAAACATTCAAGTTGACATCTCTACAATAGATGAAGATGATGGTACAGAGGTGATTAATGAGTAGTACAAAACCAGAGTTAGGGGTACACCACTTCCTAAAATAGATTGGGAAATTGAAGAGAGAGAGAGAGAGAGACTAATAGTTAAGACTCTCAATGTGATTAAGAGAATTGAGAAATGGGTTAATAGTAAGAAACCCCCTATTTTGAAAAGACATAATCCTAGAAGAGATGCATAAGCTAAAAATATTGTTAAACCCATTGCTACTGCTGATAAAACTATTTCCTTTGCAGGTACTAAAAATAAGAAGAAGTCTTCAACTGCCTCAGTGAAACAAGCATCTCCTGGTTCTTCTCCAGTGAAAAGGAACTTGAGAAGGAGAGTTGTTAAAGAAAGTAACAAACCAGTTAATGAAGAGGAGGTCATAGATCTTGACCTCATGGATACTCAAATGACAGAACAAATTGGCTCAAAAAATATGGAAGAAAACACAATGACCCCAAAGTGCACTCAACCTGATTCGGGAGAACCTTTGATAACTGTAGCAGGCATCTCTCTGAAGCCTCCATCCCCTACCCTCAACTGGTTAGGAACTTCTATTGCTAGAAAGAAAAGGAATGTCTTACCAATAACTCTTCTTGTAGAAGACATGGTTAGTAAATGCTTAGGGGCTACAGTGAAGCCTAAGATGATTAGGATGGAATCGATGATTGATGTTGGTGAGAAAACTGGAAGGTGGGTAGTAGAAAGGGTAGTGCCTAAGTCTGATAAAAAGGTCTTTGAAGCTTCAGTTGAAGACTTCACTATTGAGAAGATAGACTTAGCAGTAGCAAGAAGAGTGGTAGATGCGAAGCACCTAGAATCTTCTACACAGAAGATATTACATAGAACCTTCAAGAATGAGAAAGACAAGAAACAACTGAAGGTAACTATATAGAGGTTGGTAGAGTTCATTCAAGTAGTACAAGAGCCCAGCCCACTCCCATTAGCCTAGGTTTCTCATACCTTTGACCCTTGATCACCCGAGGTCTGTAAAACATTGGACCAGATTCAATGGAACAAAATGGTGGTAGAAGTTTTTAACAAATGGGTTACGAGCATGGTCAAGTGTGGAGGTGATTACATCACCCAGTTGATTGAGACTCATAGAGTTGTAACAAAAGTAATCTCAGAGCTATTGGCCGAACTGACAGAATGGAGGAAGCAAAGGAAAAAGTGGATAGGAATAGTTGATCAGCTGATGGAAATTGATAATAATGGGGTGCCTAAATTCCTTCAGGAGAAACCAGTCCATGGCCTGAATGAAGAAGTCTTGTATGTTTCCATGAAAAGCATTGAAATTAAATTATTAAAGATGGTTGTGATGGGGCAACTCATCTACACAATGATCTTAAAAGTTTGATTGACACCATGCAAAAAGATCTGAAATGCTTGAATATTGTTTTGATAGATGAAGAAACTTAGGATGTGAAGTGTGTGATGAAGATGACTCAGGAACTGGAAATAGGGATAACAGCTATCAGAGATATCAAGGAGCTCACAATGGAAGATCTTACTTCCATAGCCAACACTGAGGCTATGCTGGTTGTCTGTGTAGACCATTTGGAGTTCCACAAGTTGAAGCTGAAACAAATCTACAAGGATAGGAAGGTTCTTGGACAAAGAATTTCCCTCATTAATATGTCGTATCATGCAACCATTATCAATGCATCATTGGCTCAAGAGGAGTGGAAGTAGGCACGTGCACCCGAGTTGCCACAGAACTGAGTTTCAAGTGTCCAGCTTAGCCAATATCAGTGGAATTTCTCCCCACTTTTTGGGTAATTTTTGTCCAATTTAAAGTTTACTATTTTTAGTACTTTCTAGTTAGCTTAATCAGTTAATCTTTGAAACTCAGGGAGTTTCAAAATATTATTATTTTTTATAAATGTAATTAATGGCTATATAGAGCCAGGAAGAAACTATCGAAAGGGATGTTAGTTAGTTATTTATGCTTAAGTAAAGTAGTTGAAGTTTTATTTTCTGTCAGAACTTGAATTAAGTTTTTCCTTATCAATGAATGAAAGAAAGTGATTGCTATAGATCTGTTGGTTTATATGTTTGAGTGGGCCTCTATTGGGGTATTCTAAATTGAATGGAATTTCTTGATTTAATGTCTATAGTTTCCTTTGAATCTATATTTAAGTTGTGTTAAATTGATATATTTTTTATTCACCGAAGTTTGTGAGCTTTGGGTTTATTAGCTATCATTGCATAGTAATTATATCACGTTGATGAAAGTTACTGTTTCAGCCTTATCAACTTTCTGGTCAAAAGTTTGATATTTGCAACAAATGCATTATTCTTTGGCATAAAATATTCATTGAAAATATTTCTGGGAGCTGTACCACAATTCAGAGGATTAAACACCTAGGTTTAATCCATTTGTTAGTAAAGTCTAAATGTTTCATAGTGGGCAATAGAGTATAAGAAATAAATTTGAAAGACACAAATTCATTTTCTAACAATTAGGAAGCCTTCCCCTCTCATTTTAGGGGGAGAAAGGGAAAAAATAAAGAGAAAAAAAGAAAAAGGGAGGATCATCTATGCATAAGTTATCAAAGTTAGCATTCAAGAATTCAAGCATTCAAGCATTCAAACATTCAAGTATTCAATAATTAAATATTCAATTCATCGAGGAGATCCATTGGTAGCCATTGAAGGATTCAAGCTCTATGGAGCCCTCTTGTTGAAGATTTCTCCATCAATATCCATTCAAGCTTCTTCCTATTCTAAGATCCATTCAAGATCGGTGTTCAAGATCTAAATTAAATTGGTTTGAGACATCCTACATCCTACAACTCTACATCTATTTGGAGCATCTATACTTGTAGATTCAAGGATTTGAATCCTCCACAAGGGTTTCAACATAAGTAAGGTGAATTGTTCTATTTAGTTTGTTTATTACTACAATTTCAATTCTATTTCTAGTTTAATTCCAAAACTAGGGTTTGACCAAGGCAAACCCCTCATCCAAACAACAAAACCATTTTTCTTGCAGGACCAGGCATGGAACAACAAATTACAAAGCAAATTCAGATACCTTTTTTAGTAAAATTTTAGGATATGTGAATAGAATTTGTATCGAAGTAGTGCAGGTCAAGGTTGACATAAAGGGGCATGATTGTGCCCCTATATTTGGGTCAAGGTTGATCTGGCTCAGAAAAGAAAAATATTTCTATGTTTTCTCCATCTCTATTTTTTTGTTCTAGATCCGATTGTAGAATTTCCAAAAACTTAGTAAGACACTAGAAAATAGCAATTTCCAGATCTGCTATACTTTGAGGTTAGCATTTTTATTCGATTCATTTCAATTAAGATTTTCATACTCTCTTCCAGAATGGAGTGTAAGGTTTTCCTCTTTCTTCTTATTACTAATCGATTGATTCATTTACGTATTGACCATTTTATTGTGGTTAATCAATCTGGATCTTTCCTTTGGGAATTTGGGATTAAGAAGAGAATCTTAGCTTCCCCAATTCTTCTATATGTAAAGGATATTATTTACGTGTTGGTGAACACATCACAACATAACCATCATTCAATCAACAATCAAATAAACAATAACATAATCATCATCATTTTTTTTATTCTTTACACTTGGTCCATCAAGGAGAAAAATGATATGTCTTGCATCCATTATTACAAAATAAGTTCGAATCATTACTCATGTGTTTTTGGCAAGAGATTTATGTGAAAATGTAGGTTGATATTGGTTGGCATGGAGAAGAGAAATTGCAAGTTAAGGAAGGGAAGGAAAGTCCAAAGAAAAAGGGACTGATTAAACAACACTTTGTCATTATAGGAACAATAAGATGCCCTATTAAAGGGTAGGTAAATGAGGATGGAGATATGATAGGACATAGGTAGAATAAATCAAGTAAAGGATCCATAGAAAATACATTCAAGCAACAACCACACTGTTCTAGGAAGGGAAGGTCATATGCAAATAGATTTTTGTCTAACTCTTGGTGTTTGAGTTCAGGATCTACATATGAACATCAATTCACTTTGAAGGAGTTTTGGGTCCCTAAATGAATGATGGACTCAAGGACAACCAGTTGGTACAAAGAAGACAACTCTTGGGACAAGAGTTTTATTGGAGATGGGGAGTATGGTGTAGGGGCACCAAGGACATCCAATTAGGACAAGTAGATATTGAAAGAATTCAATGAGGATCAAAGGCCAAAGAAGATGAATAAAGGTTCCTTATGTGGAAAATAGATGGACTTCAATATTATATAATGACATTCAATTTTAAAGGTTGTCTCAATGGCCTAAATGCCCAAATTTGGTTGTAAGTGGACCAATAGAGTCCATGGGATGAAATTCAGAGTTTAAGAGTATAGGATAGTTTATTAAATCCATTAAAGTTATTAGGCATGATGAATAGAGGGTTTCTTATGAAATAAATCCTTTTTGCTAATTTGAAAATTTAAATATTTGAATTACAGTGGTCATGTTTGTTTTAGAGGAAAACTTGATTAGGAGGTTATTTTATAGTAACAAACAATACAACCACCCAAAGTTGGTTGATGTGGTTACAAAGTACTTACATGTATTCAAAACATCCATTCTACGGGTAGGAACATCTGTAAGTGTACGAATAGAAAAAGAAGACCAATAAAACTTAGTTTTTCTATAATTCTCGGGGTCCTTTTGTATTGTTTGTTAATTTTTCTAATTGAAATAAGATCAAATGCATTAAGATAAGGTTTGGTACTTTATATTGATACTTCTTTGAATTCCTTAAGGGACATTTTGTATCACTGGCATGTACATTTTTAGTGTTGATAGTCAAAGTTTGAGTTTTCTTGCAAGAATTTTGATTTCTTCTTAACAAATGATCATCCCATGAACTCTTAAGGCCTTGAATTTATGGGATTATGTCTATTTGACATGTATTATACCTTTCTAATAGTTTATGTGCAGAATAAGTAAGGAAACAAGGTGATCACCATGATTATGATAGAGAATTGCATTGTTTTTTGTTTGCATGCTACAACAGTAGGAGTTATGGCTTAAGAACAAGGGTGTTTTATGATTTGAAGTGTCTTGGTATGTTTAAAGGAAGGTGAATACATCACCATTTATGTTTGGAAGTTTTGGGAAGGTGTACATTTGAGAAGCCCTAGAAATAAGGGTTTGAATAGGCTAATTTAGAGGTTTTCATGTTAGAATTGTCTTAGAGTGATATTGATTTGATAATCCTTGATTTTAAAATATTTATAAATACTTCCCAAGAGTTAGATCTGATAGGAGGAGTTTTTTCATACTTCCTTTGTAAATTTGACCATTTTCATGCACTTGAACAAGGCACAAATGGTGGATCGGAATATTGCTCCCAAATAATAGTATACATGTTTTGGAGAGGTTTTAATAATTGGAAAACGGTACCTAAAAATGTAAATACTTGGTTTGGTTCTTTGGGAAAGTTTTGAGTTATTTAGTCTTTAGAACTATTGGAGGGCTACTAGAAAGGCTATTAGGCCTTTGAGGTAGTTTGGGGAGTTGGGTGTATTGGGTGTTTCCTGGAACCATAAAACCTATTTAATTTACTTGAATCCATTTAAATACATCCTAAACACATCAATTTTACCATCTTGTGTCATTGAGAGTGTTAGGATTAATAGTCCACAATACAACTGAGATGAGGGGGTGAATCAATTGTCTAACAGAATATTAAACTTTAAACTTTAAGTTCCACAATATTAGATCCAATGAACACAATTAATGCCAACTCAATAACACAATATTTTGGTTTCATGGAAACCCTATTAAAGGTAAAAACTCTGGTGGAAATTAGCACCCACAAATGATGTACTGAGAGTATAGTAATCCTTGTTAGAAGATATAGCCTTGTTAGGAGCTTATTGAAACATTACAGTACATAGTCCTTATTAGAGGACAAACCCTGTTAGGAGTCAAGAACAAAGAGAGGGGTCATTTCCCAAAGAAGTTTAAATCCACCTTCAGAACTCACTAGTTCGTAACAGGTGTATATAAAGAAATACACAATCTTTTGAACTATTTTCTAGGAAATGTCTTTGCTTCATTAGTTCCAATGAAGTCCACCAATAATCCTCTTCTCTAGATACAATAGATACAAGCTCGCAGCTTTTACAACCTCTTTATATCACATATATTTCATCCATATCTTTGCCAGAGAAAACACCTTTCATTTATAACTTTTTACAATGTACCAAGATCAAGTCAGCCCATGATGCTCTCCTCATTATAAATAATTACATAAACCCTTACTAATATACACATGATATCTAGATCAAGTCTACAATGATTACATTACAATGATTAAGGACCGATGTCCTTAATTTATGCTTTCCAAACAAAACACACACTTCATTCCCTGAGTCAGCTTCAGAATAAACCATCGCTAGAACACACGCCACAAATGATGTCACAAATCATTCCATACCTTGTGATGACCAATGAAAATTATTCAGTGTCCTTTCTATCATCCTTCAAGCTCACATGCCTTGAATCTAAATCTTCTGAAAGATATACCAAAAACCTAGAGACTAACTCCATGAATTCTCACTGTCATAGTCTAGTGACCAGTCTTTACCAAAATAGTTGCAACTCTCTTAATATGAAACATCTAATGATGTGATCACATATATAAGACCATAACATCCATGTGAAATCTCATCTAACTTCACATCATCTGAAACATCCGTACACTATCCATACACTGTGATTACCAGTCTGGTTCTTTCATAGAAGCATATGTTTACATCAGTGAGAAAACACAAATGACAACAATATGAATGGCCATTCAATAACATAGTGATTAAACATATTAAATGTCTCAATCACCACCCATGCATTAGCAATATCCAACAATCTCCCCCTTTGGCATTGATGTCAACATATGGGAAAATCTTATTCCAAAGTTATATCAATCCAAAGTTCTTCAACTGAACAATCTTCCCATATAATGGGGATTTTATCATAGCAACACTCCCCCTTTGACAACAATGGAAAAGGGTGCCATGAGCCTTCAACTGCCTTCACATATAAACTTTCTTCCATGAGCACTCCCCCTAAGGAGTAGATCCCTACATCCGGTCCAGATAATGATAAGGCTTTGAATACCTCTGGACTGATGCATCTCTGCATCATTTAGTTCTAACTAGGAGGGGCTTGAACCCCTATTATACCTATAAGATATTCAAAGGTATCTTTCGGTAGTGTCTTTGTAAAACTGTTTGTAATCTTCTCTTTTGTACTAATATATTCTAGCTTGATTTCCTTTTCTGCCACCTTGTCTCTCAAGAAGTGATACTTGATAGAAATGTGTTTAGTTTTAGAGTGCATCACTAGATTCTTTGACATATTTACTATGTTAGTGTTATCATAATGGATAACCACAGGCTCATTAAAAGTTATTCCAATGTTTGTCAACATTTGTTTCATCCAAACAATCTGAGTGCAGTTTATAGCAGCAACAACATACTCTGATTCAATAGTAGATTGTGCTATACAATCTTGTTTCTTACTTAACCAAGAAACCAACTTTTTCCCAAGGAAAAATGCACCACCACTGGTACTTTTTCTGTCATCAATATTTCCTTCCCAATCAGCATCAATATAAGCATGAAGTTCAAAGCTATCATTTTCGTCATACCATAAACCATAGTCTATGGTTCCTCTTAGATACCTCAGTATCCTTTTCACAACAACTACATGTGTTTCTTTTGGTTCTGCCTGATATCTAGCCAAAATTTTAATAGCATTAGCAATATCTGGTCTGGTTTGAGTCAGATATTGTAGTCCTCCAACCATTGATCTATACAAAGTCTGAAAATTATACTTTGAATCATCATCAATTGTTATCTTGTTCCTAGTCACCATAGGTGTTCCTACTAGTTTACAATCTTCCATTCCAAATTTCTCAAGCAATTCTTTGAGATACTTGGTCTGAGAAATGAAAATACCATTTTCATTCTGAGTTATTTGCAATCCAAGAAAAAAATTCATTTCACCTATCATGGACATCTCAAATTCACTTTCCATTTCTTTAGCAAATTTCTTACATAGATCATCATTACCTCCAAAGATAATGTCATCCACAAATACTTCTACTATCAGGATTCCATCTTCAGTAGTTTTTAAATACAAATTATTGTCTGCATTACCTTTTCTGAATCCAAGCCCAAGTAGATACTTGTCTAACCTTGCATACCAATCCCTAGGAGCTTGCTTCAACCCATACATGACTTCAATTTGCACACCATGTCTTTGTCTTCGCATAGAGGAAATCCATCTGGTTGTTCTATATAGACTTTTTCTTGAAGATCTCCATTTAGAAATACAGATTTAATATCCATCTAATATACTTTGAAGTTTTTATGTGCAACATAAGATAGGAATAATCTTACTACCTCTATTCTAGCAAGAGGAGAAAATGTTTCTTCAAAGTCTATTCCTTCTTGTTGTGAGTATCCCTTACACATGAGTCTTTCTTTGTTCCTTACAACAGTTCCTTCTTCATCCATTTTATTTCTAAAGACCCATTTTGTTCCTATAACATTTTTATTTTTAGGTCTAGGAACTAGTTCCAAAGTGTTATTCTTCTTTATCTAATCCAATTCCTCTTTCATAACATTTATCCAAGATTCATCTTTAAAGGCTTCATCTGTAGTTCTTGGTTCAACTTGAGAAACCAAACATATTTCTTCTTTAAATTTTGATCTAGTTAGCACTCTTTGACCGGTATTGCCAAAAATTTGATCTTCAAGATGGTTATTTTTTACATACCTTAGAGTTTTAGGAGTCTCAGTAGTCTTGCTTGTACCAACATCACAAGCCTCTTTTTCACTTTCTTCTTCAACAAGTTCTTCTTCTACAGCAATTGTGGTTTCTTTTATCTCTGAAATATGACTATTATCATACATTCTTTCAAGTGTATATGAAATTTCTCATCTATTCTTACATTGTTACTTTCAACCATCTTCCTTAATCTCAGATTGAAACATTTGTATGCCTTGCTTTTAATAGAGTAACGAAGGAGGATTCCTTCATCACTTCTAGCATCAAATTTCCCTATCTCATCATCCCTCTTGATATAACATTTACTACCAAAAATTATAAAGTATTTTATAGTAGGAGTATGATCAAACCATAGTTCATAGGGAATCTTACTTTTACCTTCTCTGATTTGAATTATGTTTAATGTGTACACTTTTGTTCCAATAGCTTCTCTCCAATGTACATGACATACATTTCCTTCAATCAACATTGTCCTAGCAGCATCGAGTATAGTGTCGTTTATTCTCTCTTCTATCCCATTATGTTGTGGAGTCCTAGGAGCAGATGTTTTTCTTTTTATCCCATGCTCTTCACAATATGAATTGAATAAATTTGATGTAAACTCTCCACCTCTATCTGATCTTAAACACTTTATTTTTAATACTGATTCATTCTCTACTTTTTCTTTAAACAACTTGAATTTATCAAATTCTTCTGATTTTTCTCTCAAATAAGTAACCCACATCATTCTAGAAAAGTCATCAACAAATATTATAAAAAAACCTTTCGCCATAGTATGAATTTGTTCTTGTAGGCCCACATAGATCTGTATGTACCAGATCCAACTTCCCTTCTAATGTAAATGATTTTCTTTTATGACTGCTTCTAGTTTTCTTTCCCATAACACATTATCTGCATATAGTGTTAGACAGTTTCATAATATTCGGTAGATCTCTTATTGCATTAGCCACACTTACCTTCCCAATGTTATCAAAATTAACATGGAAAAATCTTGTATGCCATAACCAACTGTCATCTACCTTCACAACAAAACAAGAGGCTCCATATGTGTTCAGTTCAAAAACATTACCTCTAGATTTTGAACCGGTAGCAATCAATTTTCCTTGATTCTGATAAAACATTTACCATTAAAAAACTTAACTAAATATCTTTGTCCATCAACTATCTGACACTTAACAAATTATGTTTCAGTCCTTCAACAATTAGTACATTGTCTGTATTAGTCTTTCCATCTAGATTGATGGATCCTAATCCTATTATGGATTCAGGGAGATTGTCCCCAAACCTTACAACACCTCCATCATAATTCACTAATTTAACAAACTTTTTCTTATCACCAGTCATGTGACGAGAACATCCACTGTCAATTATCCATTTAGTTTTCTTGTCAACATGAGATACTAAGTCTTTTTCTTCATGTATTGGTTCATCTTTAATAGAAACAAATCCAATCTCTTCATAATCTAAATCATCATCATCATCAGAGATTCCTTCACTAGCATAATAACATTCTTTGTCTCTTCTAATCTTTTCATAATCAATTTTGTACTTGGAAACTCTTCTAGGACATTTAGATGCAAAATGACCCATCTTATTGCATGAAAAACATTTCAAAGGTAGCTTGCCTTCAAATTTTCCCTTACCTCTTTTTTCTCTTCTAACAATTAGTGCAACAAGCTCTTCCATCTTTCTTTTTTCTACCATTATCTTTTCCCATTCCTCAGCATACTCACCAAGCTCTTCTTTTACATCTTCTTTTCTTGTGCTCAGAAGTATAGACAATTTTTTGTGTGTGGATGCCTTAAATGTAGATTCAACTTTAGGTACAACTTCTCCTAGTTCAACAGTTTCAAAAGTAGTTAGGTTTGCAATCAACATCTCTCTACTAAAGTTAGGTGTCAAAGGTATAGTTTCTTGAATAGACATAGCCTTGAAATTGTAAGCGAAGGTTAGATATATGAGAATCTTTGCAATAACTTCATCTTCATCATAAGTGCCTCCACAATTTCTGATTCCAACTACATCTTTTGTAACCCTTTGAACATAGGCCCTAGTGCTTTTATCTTCATTCATTTGTAGCTTCTCCATCTTTGTCTTCCTATTTTGTAACTTCTCTTGTTTGGTATACTTGTCTCCTTCATAAAGTGCCTCTAGTCTATTCCAAATTTCATGTGTCGAATCCAGATCTTTAATTTCAGTAAACTCACCCTCAGATAGTGCGTTGATCAATGATTATCTTGCAACCATGTTGCATGAGAATAGCTTCTTTTCATCATCACTGGCTGACTCCAAATCATTCTCAGCCTTTAGACATTCCTTCATCTTCACAATCATCTAGTAGTCTATGCCCAAACATAGCAAATGTGTTCGCATCTTATTTTTCCAACTGTCAAATTTTTCAAGATCAAATTTAGGACTATCCTTCATATAGAATGTCATCTCCAAGATCACCTCAAGATGTTAAGCTTTCTCTCTAAGGACCACAAGCTCTGATACCAATTGCTAGGATTAACAGTCCACAATACAACTAAGATGGGGGTCAATCAGTTGTATAACAAAATATTAAAATTTAAACTTTAAGTTCCACAATATCATATATAATGACCACAATGAATGCCAACACAATAACACAATATTTTGGTTTCAAGGAAACCTTGTCAGAGGTAAAAACCCCAGTGGGAATTAGCACCCACAAATGATGTATTGAGAGTATAGTAATCCTTGTTAGAAGATATATCCCTGTTAGGAGCTTATTGAAACATTACATTACACAGTCCTTGTTAGAGGACAGGCCCTGTTAGGATTCAAGAACTAAGAGAGGGCTCATTTCCCAAGGCTCATTGGCCAAAGAAGGTTAAATCCACCTTTAGAACTCACTAGTTGACAACAAGTGTATATAAAGAAATACACAATCTTTTGAACTATTTTCCAGCAACTATCTTTACTTGATCAATTCCAATGAAGTCCACTAGTAATCCTATGCTCTACATACAACATACACAAGCTCGTAACTTTAACAACCCCTTTATATCACATATATTCTATCCATATATTCTCTAGAGAAAAGATATTTCATTTATACCTTATTACAATTTACCAAGATTAGGTCGGCCCATGAGGCTTTCCTAATTACAAATAATTACATAAACCCTTTCTAAGATACACATGGTATCTAGAATAAGTCTTTAGTGATTACATTATAATGATTAAGGACCGATATCCTTAATTTATGCTTGCCAAACAAAACACACACTTCATTCCCTGAGTCGGCTTCAGAATAAACCATCGCTAGAACACATGCCACAGATGACGTCACCAACCATTCTGTACCTTGCACTGACCAATGAACATTCTTTAGTGTCCTTTCTACCATCCTTCAAGCTTGCATGCCTTGAATCCAAATCCTCTGAAAGATATACCAGAAACCCAGAGACTAACTCTGTGAATTCTCACTATCATAGTCCAGTGACCAGTCTTTACCAAAATAGCTATAACTCTCTTAATATGAGACATCTAATGATGTGATCTCAGATATAAGATCATAACATCCACCTGAACTCTCATCTAACTTTGCAACATCTGAAACATTCGTACACTATCTGTACACTGTGATTACCAGTCTGGTTCCTTCATAGAAGCATATGTTGACATCAGTGAAAAAAAACAAATGACAACAATATGAGTGCCCATTTAGTAACGTAGTGATTAAACATATTAAATGTCTCAATCACCACCCATGCATTAGCAATATCGAACAGGGAGGAGTCTGGATCAATTTGAGTTCATTTGAAGCATTTGAAGGCTTAGGGATAGCGCCTAAACCTCTCAAATTTATTAACTTACCTTTGTTGATTTAATCCACCACCCTATCCTCTGCATCATTTTATTTATTTTATCTAGAGTTTATTGAATCTAAATAAGATGACAATATTTAATAAAAATAGTAAACTATAAACCAAAATTAATATATTTTAAATGAGGCAATTTTATTACATTGATTAAAAATGCTTTGAATTGCATGCTTTTCAAATAGTTGAATGAAGAAAGTATCCTTATACATGGTTGATAAATAATAAAGACACGGAAGGTCACACTTTCTTAAGAAATTTTTATTTATAAGTGATTTTAATACTTCCTCCTATTATAATAGCTCAATAGCCTACAATTTTTTAATCCAAATTCTAGCTTATAAATAGAAAAGTTGTAGAACAAACAAATAATAAATATCTTATACATAATTCACATTAAAAATAATACTCAATAGCTGTAAAATTACATAATATATTTCATAATATCAATTCACTATCTTGCCTATTTAAAAATAAAAATAATAAAATACATATAACATAACTTACTTAAACTGATAAATTATTGTTATAATAAAAACTAAATATAAATCTAATAAATTAAATGATATTGATACAATTTATTAACATTAAATCAGCATCTATAATCTAATTTACAAAAAATTAAAATGCATAAACTTTTCTACTCATAAATTATTAAATTCTAGAGGCCTTTGATATTTTCCTTCAATTCATTTCTTTGATAAGCACTTTGATTTCCAAGTAATGGGAATAATGAAAATGTACAACCAACATTTTATTTAATATTTTTAGACCTTTGAAAATAAAATGTATGTCACTTAATAATAATTATGTGGTCATGTTATCTTTTCTTAATGATTAGTAAAGATCTATTTATTTGACAATTTCAATATGTTAAGATAAGGTAATGTGTACCTTGCATAATCTTTATAATGTTATATTTTATTATTGTGTGCAATCCACCTAAAAGTATGTAGACGGATGTGCATCACATAGAAATTCTTTGGATATTTTGTAGAGATTCTATTTTTAGGACCACTTTATGTATTGTATTATAACATTAAAATTATATTTAATGGGACTATCACATTGGTATATTATATTGCAATTATTTAATATTAGCAAAGATATTTAATAAACTAAAAACTTAGTGCTCAATATTGGAAGAGGGGGTCAATTGTATTGTGTTCACATGGTTTTTTGGTACATGGTTTTTCTTTACCACTAGTTGTATTTTGTGAGCATGTTTCTATAAAATTAAAGACATGTTAGTGGTTTGGATTGACTGGCTGAGTGAGTTATTGTTATTGAGTCTTTGTGAAGATTGCATTTGTATAACATGACAAGAAATGTGTGGATACATGGGAATGCATTAGAGGGCTTTGATATTTTAGAGTTATTCATTGTAACTATAAGTGCTTTGTATTGCTTTATGGATGGATAATACATGAAGTTTGGATGCTTTTGGAAGGTGTTTTTTTTCCTTGTGAAGGTTTTCCAAGGCTTTTTTTTTTTTTTAATCTTGCAACTTGTTGATTTGATCTTTGCATAATGGCGATTCTACAAGCTTGTATATATGCTTGTCTCTCATTGGTCATGTAGAGAGTGGATTAAATGTAACTAGATATTGATCATTATTTCCTAACACAATATGTGACTCCAAAATCCTACAAGCAATTTATTCAAATAGTGCATGCTTGATTTATTACAAGTTTTTTTTGTAATAAAGTGGCAGTGGAAATTAAATAGCACTTCATATTTGAATGTGTATAATATGAGGATATTGGTACATAATATGAGAACAATTTGAAAGTGAATAGTATAAATGAGCTATTTGAAGAGGTAAGACTTCCCAAAACTATGAATTTCTTCATCAAGATCCAAAACAAAAGAACTAACATTGAAAAGAACTTGAAATTCGTTAACTATAATACACTCGATCTCACAAACTGATGATCTTATGAATGTTAATTAAACTCATTCGTTCAATTTTAATATATGTACTTCAAGTATGATGTATATATTACTATCAATACAATGCACAATAGTACCGGCCATACATTTGTTGCATACACCAACTGACAACTTGGATTATTATTCTTCTAACAAAACCCTACGCTATACATAACCAAATCTAGGTGGGCATGTGATGCCCTGCTAGGGAACTCAAGAGGATGACACAAAAATGCTAAAGAACTAGACACAATTATTTTTTAATGTATGATAACAATAATAACATCTTAACTTAACATAATGAATACAGCTATACATGATACTAAATGATTTGTCATATCAATAACATGCAAAGGTGCAAAATATGAAACATAACACATGTCCTTTTAAGTTCCCCAAAATCACTACTAAACAACACATAACTAAATCAATTAAACCATATTGAAATAATGCACAAGCTTTAACATTATTTTGGCCATATCCATTTTATACCTCAAATACAAATGTTACTAGTTCCATATCAAAATAACATATAAGTACATGTGATCGATTCCCACGTCGATCTTTCTATCTCAAATATTCATCACAAATAATCATTAATATATGTAAATAATTAACCTATAACATAGAGGAACATAAACACTGATCTCATATTGCCAAATATCCAAGCATCATATGTCATTAAGTATCACCATGAATAATCTAGAAACAAATCGACATGAATACCAACATATACCAATTAGAGGTTATAAGCACCTAACAGAAATAGAGTCACTTAAAAAGGTATTACAGAACGTTCGTCCCAGGGTCCAACGAAATTTCACAAGGCTTTGCTATAATGACTACTCCTTCCTTCAAATCTACACAACCTTCTCTGCTTCTTTCATGCCAGCAAAAGGAGATACTACAGAAAAACCATTGATTTCATAGGCCATGGGCCCCCAAATACTGATCGTAGCAATCTATCCAACTCCAAACAATATTCGTAAACTATTAAGACAGTTCATACTCTACTAAACTACAATAAACTAAACTAAAACATATTATTTAGTGACAAAACATATTGGTTAATTATGATGAGCAGGAGGTCCTTGAAAAGGTTCAGGTTTATGAGGTTGGCGACCTGTGTCCACCTTAACCATTCTATGCATCGTAGCTACACTTCTCTGCATTAAAAAAGATACAACATTATCAGAGGGTCTCTTTATTTCTGCAAAACAAGTGCTTTTGACAACCTATGCAAATATGTTTGTCAAATCTAACGCTCTGCACATAA
This sequence comes from Chamaecyparis obtusa, assembly GCA_027943335.1. Taxonomy (NCBI): domain Eukaryota; kingdom Viridiplantae; phylum Streptophyta; class Pinopsida; order Cupressales; family Cupressaceae; genus Chamaecyparis; species Chamaecyparis obtusa. The sequence goes on along the minus strand of BSBK01008003.1, from coordinate 484,134 downwards.
TTGTCATAATTAAAATGTTAACCTTATATGAACAAGAAAATTGAAACACCATTTCTATTACCTGAATAAAAACGGTTACTTACTTGTTCGTCCAACAGCTTACGCTGGCCAGCCCACATTTTCTCTCCCTGTCCATCAATAAGGCCTCTTCCCATCACAGTAAAACTCTCAACTTTAGCAAATTGCACCCATTTATTACTATTCTTCACGCTTTCTGGATTTTGGGGTGCGGATATCATCCCATCAACCTACAAATGCAAATATATCATTTAATCGATAAGCATGCATAAAAAAGAATATCAGTTACTGCTAGTAAAACAAGCATTTCTCTTTTTAAACTATAGATCTTATAAATGTAGGCAGGTTGACAGAGCGCTCGGGAAAGCAAATTGTTTGCAACAAATTTCTTGTTGGCTTCCTTAAACAAGATGGCTAATGAATTTCTGCATGCTACGTAACACGCTCTTACAAGTGCCTATCAGAAAATCACAAAATTGTTTGAAATCGTTTTTTCCCCAAAATTCTTATTGTTTGAAAGTCTACAGATAAAGGAATTAGTCCTGCATGTAAATGAAATAGAAATAAAAGTCGTTCATCTTTAGAGAAGGCCTTTGTATACATAAAATTCTCTCCGTCGACAATGATTAACAGTAAAGGAAAACAAACAAACAAAAACAGATAAATGACCTCATTCGAATGATGCCTTTCCTCGCCTACAAAAGTGAAGATACTCACAGCACCATGACCCGAATGAGAATTAATTGTTTGGGCAGATTGAGTTTGTGCTGCTATTGTGATGAATTGCAAGGCAAAAATGACCATCGACATCATGAATTTTGTCGCCATTTCATCTAAGAAATGTTTTTCTCCGATGGAGTTTTGATGGTCCGGAACGACACTATATATAGTAATCAATACAGAAATATCTTCATTTCTTTCTCCTTTAAGCATATGACGGTGGGCCTAGTCGTCCTTAACAAGATTGACAGGTGCTATCATCACTTGGGCACCTTCATCTCCACTTGTCTCCTCTTCCCTCGTCAATAAACTAGAGTTTGAGAAGGAGACATAGAAGGGTTAGATGTTTTTCTAATAGGTACATATATGCCATTTTATGTGGGGTCTTGAGGAGAAAGCAAAATTTGTTAAAATGAGGGAGGCTAGGCAGTCTAGAATGTTATTGACACTTGTCAAATATCTATATTTAGATTTTTATTTTAAAAAAATGGACTCACTTTCTATTTTTAAACATCTTTTCATATGACCTCACTGTTTAGTATTTATTGGAGGAGCATAGTTAAAATTCAATTAGTGGATCAATAGTCGTTCATTTTTTAAAACGAAGTAGTAATAAGATCAATTGTACAAATTATTGGTATCAATAGTGCAGAATTAAGAAATTTGTGCATAAGTATTGGATCAATTGTACATTTTTTGATTGCCAAAGCCAACAAGCAATAATTGGGCAATAGGAAATATGTTTGGAACTACACTTTGAAATGACCATTTTCGTTCGTCTTATTACCAAAAAGGTAGAACAATTGCTATAAATTGTTAGGTCTTATACAAAGACAACCAACAAAATCTTGTCAATTTTTTATCTGCTATTTTAGAACTTAAGATGCACAAAATTAGCTTTCATTACAGATGGTCCTCTTATCTTATATGACATTTAAGCATGGAGAACTTTGTATGCATGATTCTTTGTCTACATAAATTTAAGATTTTCAATATGTTTATTTAAATTATTAAAAATTATTTAAAATTAAATTTTTATTTTTTTTAATATGTTTATTTTTAATTTTATATTCATTTTAAATTCTTACTTAAACTATTTGTTATGTATTTTAAATTTTAACTAATGATAATTAAAATTTTTAATTCAGAGTAGAGTGTCTTTAACTCCTATGTATTATCTATTATCAATCAATCAGTTTTGTAGTTCATGAAGAGTTATTTAAGATTTGATTTGTCTTCAAACTTCTTAATGTGCTACATAATTGATAATATTTAAATACATAAAATAAAATATATTAATTTATGAATTAAAAATATTTATTTTTGTAAATCCATGGGAATTCCGAATTGTGGAGTTACTTTGGTTGGGGATATTTTTGCATGTAAACATGATGGAGCTTTGTGATAAGTACATCTAGTCAATATGAGAAAGCATCCATGTTCACCATTGGCATTGAAATGCAACAATTGAAAGGCTTGAAATGTTGAATTTTTTATTTATTTTTGGTTGTTGTTGACAATAGGAAGAGTGTCCGCCATGACTGTAAGCGAGATTCACTTGCACGAAAAAGCATAGGCTGATATTACTCTTTTTCTTGTTTGCGATACAACTTTATTGGACATATCACATAGGCGTGTTATCCTGCGTAGTATCTACGCACTTTAATGGGATAGAAATTGACGGAAAAGAGGCTAAAAAGGAAAAATGAGCAAAGACCAAAGTTCATATTCAAATTGCTTTTGCTGGATGAAAACATATGGGAGACAAGATGTCAGAGACGCGATGTTCGATAAGGACAAGGGCCTGTGGATAAAATATACTCCATTGAAAATCTTTTATTTGAAATGGACGAGCTATGCAAGACGATTGGAACGGTTTCATCCATAGATTTTTTTTGGTCGCTTGCTGTCCGGATAAAACCCGTCGGTATTTCCCGCTTTTATCGCGCCTTACAGATTTAAGTATCGCTGTCAATTAGAATAATTTTCATCCTCCAACGAAGACCGTTGAATTTTTCTGGCTGGTGCAAGTAATTTTAATTGGCAAGTAATTTTAATTGGTGAAGATGGGATTCTTAAAATAAATTATCAAAGTTTGAGGATCTAGTATCTAAGCGCGTTTTAATGATTGTGATAGTTGTTGATTTAATACTTATATTTGTTAATTTCATACTTACAAATGTTGATTTAATGTCTAATATTTTTCACATTGCACCAATAGTTATAACTTTAAAGTTGTTATTGCTGATGATGAAATGTATCTTTTATTCTAAAAAGAAAGCAATCATGTGACGCCACTTCAATTGTTAGTATATGGGTGTCCATTATGCACAACCATTAATCTCTCTCTCTCTCCCTCCTGAAAAATGACCAAATTTTTTCTTAATTGATCTTCCCCAGCTCTTTGGCATACCCATTTCGCACCAATGTGCAATTTCTAGTTACAGGTATTTGGATAAAGTTAATCATTTGGTCAATAAGCTTTTGGTCTATTGGTGAAGTTGAACAAATTCTAAATGAGCTCACTATAAATTAAGTCTTGTTGAATGCGATGTTTTGACATCAAGACTAGGATCATGCCCTGATCAAATTTGATAAAATTGATACCATGCAATCCTTGGCTCTTAGCCAAGGAGGTTCAATCTATGGCTTTTTTCTCCTATTGGATAGCTACATTTCAATAGATTTGTATAAAACCCTTTATTAAAAAAATGTTAATCACTTGAATATATAATGATGTTCTCCAAAAATCGCCACTAGAAAAAACTCATTTGATGAAGATTAATAGGTAGGAAATGATCCTTTGTGCTTGTATAATAAATTTGCAAGTAAACTTAAATTGATGTTTAAGATTATTTACCTTCTTCACTATCATGTTTTACTTTTACAACTTCTAAATTCTCAATGCAATAAAAAGAAACAAAAGGGAGGTGATTAGACGATAATGTTTACATATAGAAATTGTAGATGAAAGAAAAACCTTAATAATATCATTAATTGCATCAAATTCTAAATAGATTTAGTAATTGACTCGATGACCTTGTCAAGAACACAAACACCACAATTTAATAAAATGAACATATCAAACTGAATATACCAATAGATAAAAAATGAGATAAATATAGATGATATAGTTCCATAATGTTCGAAATTTCATGAACATTACTCACCCAAAATATCTAAATAACCATTCATTTATGAAGCACACTCAAATTATTTATGACCTTTCAAGGCAATATTAGGAAACTTCTTTGAAAGCAAACCTTTATTTTGTTGTGAATGAAACACGTTGCAAATCATGAGACACGAACAAAACATTATAAAAAGTAGTGTTGAGCATCTTCCTACATGTGTGGATATTCAAATCTCCGTATTGACCTTTGCGCACTTGTATATGTCTTGTTACCCATGCTAAAATTGATGGAGATCCACATATTGCTAGTCAGGCCAGTATTTATTTGTCTCCATACGTAAGATAATAATTATAGTTCCATGGGACACAAAAGCTTTTGGTTGATCATTTCCTTAAAAAGGCGACAACTCTTTTCAGAAACTATTCTTAATGCTAAAATGTCTGCAGCTTGGCATCGAAGAAACTTCCAATATATTTATGCACTAAGGTTGTAGCATCACATCTTATATATTCTTCAAAAATGACTTTATAAACAAAAGAACAGGAAAATGAGTATGTAGATCAGATAAATTAACAGAAAGTACATTTAAAGGGACAAGCAAAACTTAAATGCTCCTAAAGTCCATTATTAAGAAAACTGTAATTATATCTGTCAGAAAGTCAAGTAGTGAAAGCAATTTCAATCAAATATTAAAGTGAAAGAAAATAAACTCCTATTTGAATAGGATACCAGGCCTAAAAAAAGTATTCCTTTACTTTCAAGAGGACAAAAAACATAAACATGTATTTGGATAATACCAGGCAAAAATTCATTCCTTTATGTCAACAAAAAACCAAAAAACTGGGTCAAGCACAAGGTTGTTTCAACACTGGTTGTCTTTTCCAGGGGTTCAACCAATGAATCAAGAACTGCACTATGGCACAGCTTAGTTTCATTGAAGGCTCATCATTCAAATCATCGTTGCATAAATAAAAAGCACTAAGAATTCTTATATTTAAGATGAAATAACCTGCCAGAACAGCGTAGGCATATTTGTCTGCAAGATTTCAAAGAATCAGGTGGCAAGGTATTTTGACATCATAATGATCTAAGACAAACAGAATCCCCAGTGAATATCACAGGCAGCAAAATGCTTCTTATCATCATAAGGATGAGCTATATACACTATATATCGTTCTAAATAAAGTAAAAGAAAGAAGAAAATTTATTTTTTTTCAGTTTTGAATTTAAACAAACATAATTGATACACACCATTTAAGCCTGATTGGATATGGGGAATAATTAAGGGTGATAAATCAATCTGATCAAGGCAACTGTCAAGCAATGTATCCATACATTCAAAATCTGCTTTTCTCAGATGACAGATCAACGGTCCTTATCAATTCTTGCTACAGGATTAAACAATTCAAAAACATCCTGCAAGCAAAGTCTAGTAATACGCCATACAAACATAAACTGCATGATATGTATTATGAATATATTAATGTACTTTCACAACTGTCTGATCATAGAGAAGAGATGGTAAATCTGGAAGAAGACCTTTTATTAGATTTTGCTTATTATAAATGCGAAATGCGGTAGTCAAGGCAGAAACTGCTGCTCATATCACATGCGAGAAACCAGACATGCACTGCTGCCTACCTGAAGGTATTAAGATTGCGCAACAGTTATTAAGATGATCTACAGGTCATCAACTCAGTGAATGCACTATGACAAAGGTAAAATATTATTGATATACATATAGATTAAAAAATTGTATTTTAAAATTACTTGCAGCTAATATCTAATCAAATATAACTATTTGATATACATCCTATGAATGATGGTTAATTATTCAAAATTTATTGTTTTTGATTTTCTTCTATAATAAATATAACTAGCACTTGCACTTTTTAATGGTGTAAGGGTTACGCCGATAGTATTATATATACTAAATGATGTCATTGTATTGCTGATGTAGAAAGTTTTCTCATGACATTTTTTGTATACAATAAAACATTTGGTAGGATAATTTCATCTTATCCTACCCCTCTCTTGACATTTCACCTCTATTTATCTATATGTCATTTCCTCTATTTCTCTTTGGTAGTCTCTATCTATCTATCTATCTATCTATATATATGTATCAATATTTTTGCCTCTCGATCACTCTTCTCTCTTTCTATTATTCATTTTACTCACTCCCCCCTCTCCCCTTATCTCCCTATCCCTCTAACTTCAATCCCCTATATAAAATGGACAATCTATCTTTTCAAAAACAATAAATCGGAATTAGCTATATCGCATCATCTCTGTCTCTTCCTCTCCATCTCTCCTTTTTTATCTTCATACCTCTCTATCTTTACCTATCCCTCTAACCCCCCCTCTCCATCCTTGTCTTCCTAGACCTTTATGTGTATATATATTTACATCTCTATCTATATTTATCCATACATTTGTTTGCCTCTATCTTGCTATTTCGTTGTAACTTCAATTCCCTATATAAAATGGACAAACTATCTTTTCAAAATCAATAAATCAGAATTATCTATATCTCATCATCTCGATCTCTTCTTCTCCGTCTCTCCTTTTTTATCTTCATATCTCTCTATATTTACCTATCCCTCTAATCCCCCCTCTACATCCTTGTCTTCCTAGACCTTTATGTGTATGTATATTTACATCTCTATCTATATTTATCCATACATTTGTTTGCCTCTATCTTGCTATTTTGTTGTCTCTTTCCATTGCTATATAACTCCCCTTCTCTACTTCTCTCTCTACATCACTTCTTATCTCTATTTAACTCCCCTTCTCTACATCTCTCTCTACATCACTTCTTATCTCTATTTGCATCTTCCTATTACCCTTTCTCTCATTCCTTTAACATCCCTCTCCCTCTCCCTCTCCTAAGTTTCATTATTATTCATAAAAAAATAAAAATTAGGAAGACAATTCAAATATTGTTAATATTAACATAAAATAATTATCTATAAAATTATTACCACAAATATTTAAATACTCTTAGCCATGCAATGACATCTCCTTGAGGAATTCTAATGAGATGATCTATGATCTATTGTTCATGTTTTGTTTTTGGAATGTGTTGGAACCCCTTATATATGTGTCCCCATATATATTTTTAGATCTCTTTCTCTCCATCTCTCCTTTTTTATCTTCATTCTTTACCTATTCCTCTACCCCTCTCTCTCCATTCTTTGTCTCCCTAGACCTTTATGTGTATATATAGTTACATCTCTACCTATATTTATTCATACATTCGTTTACCTCTCTCCTACTAATTCAAATATTGCTAATGTCATCCCTTTACCTCTCTCCTACTATTTCAAATATTGCTAATGTCATCTCCTTGAGGAATTCTAATGAGATTATCTACTATTCATGTTTTGTTGTTCATGTTTTGTTTTTATATTATGTTGAAACCCCTTATATATGTGATGTCATCTCCTTGAGGAACTCTAATGAGATGATCCACTCTTCATGTTTTATTTTTAGAATATGTTGGAACCCCTTATATATGCAATGTCATCTCCTTGAGGAATTCTAATGAGATGATCTCTCCATCCTTTTCTTCCTAGACCTTTATGTGTATATATATTTACATCTCTATCTATATTTATCCATACATCTATGCCTCTATCTTGCTATTTCGTTGTAACTTCAATTCCCTATATAAAATGGAGAACCTATCTTTTCGAAATCAATAAATCGGAATTAGCTATATCTCATCATCTCCATCTCTCCTTTTTTTATCTTCATACCTCTCTATCTTTACCTATCCCTCTAACCCCCCTCTCCATCCTTGTCTTCCTAGACCTTTATGTGTATATATATTTACATCTCTATCTATAAATGAGATGATCTACTATTCATGTTTTGATTTTGATTTTATAATATGTTGGAACCCCTTATATATGCAATGTGTTCATGTTTTGTTTTTAGAATATGTTAGAACCCCTTATATATGCAATGTCATCTCCTTGAGGAATTCTAATGAGATGATCTACTATTCAAGTTTTTGTTTTTAGAACATGTTGGAACCCCTTATATATGTGATGTCATCTCCTTGACGAATTCTAATGAGATGATCTACTGTTCATGTTTTATTTTTGGAATACGTTGGAACCCCTTATATATGTGTCCCTATTTCCAACCCCTTATATATGTGTCCCTATTAAAGCTTGCATTTAAGAAAAAATGAATTATTCATTAAAAATATATTTTTTAATATTTAAAATATTAATCTAGGTATATTATTTTTCGAAAGGGAAGTTTTTCGGTATTATCTTTCAAAGATTTTTTAATATTTAAAATATTAATCTAGGTAAATCATTTTTCAAAAGGAGATTTTTTGTTATTATCTTTCATATCAATTTTTTAATATGTTTATATTAATTTTATGTTAGAATATATTAATAGAAAAATAAAGGGGTAACGATATAGAGTAGAATAGATGGAGTGCATAAGGTAATCAATCTATCATCACTATTATTCTCTGTAATTTTTTTTGTTTTTTAGTTTGAACAATTGTCCACTATCATTCCCTAGTTTTATCCCTACTTAAAACTGAAAACCTCTAAGTAAAAATGATTAATTATAAAATTATTTTATGTATATTACAATGATTAAAAATAAAAAAAAGTCCATTTTCAAAATATATTAAAACATAGAATAATTTCAAACTAAAAAATTTATAATTATAAAGAATACATACAAATTTTTTTAATAGAAATACTTTTTTGTACAATATTTGTAATGAAATGATTTAATTGTTTATTTAAATAAATCTAAAAAAAACTTAAAAAATCAATAAGAAACAAATTAATAAAAACAAATTAAAATCAAACTTAACACATAAATTTTTTTTTTGTTTTTATGAATAGTACCTTTTCTATTAATAAAATATTAAAATTACATATTCACAAAAAAGGGGTCGAAGGACATAAAATCACCCCGCAAAGTTCACACGGCAAAGCCAGAAATAGTTAACAACTATTCATAAAAAAAAACAGACATAAAGCCTTTAAGCAACAAGAGCAGTCCCAGAAGGAGGATGATCTTTATCATCAGAACCCCACACATCATTGGGGTTAACAGAGGGTCGGGAAGCGACCAACCACACATAAATATTTTACTTTACGAAATAATATAAATAACTCACCACATAAATAGATGGAGTGCATAAGGTAATCAATCTATCATCGCTGTTATTCTCTATAAAAAAATTTGTTTTTTAGTTTGAACAATTGTCCACTATCATTCCCTACTTAAAACTGAAAACCACTAAGTAAAAATGATTAATTATAAAATTATTTTATGTATATTACAATGATTAAAAATAAAAATATTCCATTTTCAAAATATATTAAAAAATAAAATAATTTAAAACTAAAAAATTTATAATAATAAAGAATACATACGAATATTTTTTAATAAAAATATAAATATTTTTTTGTGAAATATTTGTAATGAAATGATTTAATTTTTTATTTAAATAAATGTAAAAAAAACTTGAAAAAATCTAGGATTCCTCAAAAGTTTGTTCTCATAATGAATCTAAAAATCAATAAGAACAAAAATAATAAAAACAAATTAAAATCAAACTTAACAGATAAATATTTTACTTTATGAAATCATATAAATAACATACCACTAGGTAAACAAAACAAATTAAAATACTAATAATAATGGCATGGAAAAACTGTCAGGAGGAAAAAAAACCTACAATAAAATAATGGCCGTTGTGTTTGTGATCGTTGAGAGACCAAAAGTATATATTCAAATTTGAATTCTCCTTCTTTTCTCATTCATTCATTTCATACATTGAAATCTGCATTTTACAGGCTTTCTTCAGTGATCACAGTTTTGATAATTGTGGCGAGCAAACTACAGTTTTTTAAAGAAAAAAATTTATAACCACTGTATTCTCTCATTTTTTCAAACTGTGTTTTCTCTCTATTTTTTTCCTTGTATTCTTTGTTTTTGTGTAGTTTTCTTCCTTCTTTTGTAATACAGGTTACTTTATCTAAATTTGGCCATCGAAGAACTCATCCATCGTGCAGAGAAGAGAAAATTTGCAACATCGGCAACGCTTTACCCGATATCATTCTTTTCCCGGCGCATTCTTTTCATGACACCACTTTCCTGTTTTTCAGAACTGTAGTTTGCAGAAGAACATCAAATCCTCAAAAGAAATGGAGAATGTGAAATTGTGCCTGCTAATGAAGGAAAAAAGCCCAAATTGAACAGAACAAAACCAGAGATATTTAGAACTTTTTCTGGTCACCAAATAATATGTATATGGACATCAAACATATATAATTTCTAATTATTAGATCGCGGTTTGTACAACACTCGTCAAGATGCTCTCGCACAAAGTTTCTATATCTCCTCCTTCACACCTACAAACAATTTTCACTACAAAACAAATGCAAGATAATAGCCTTGCTGCTATTTCAAATAAGCACCGAAATTTGCTTAAAATGAGAAAGGGAAAAAATAACTGAATTGTAAGGAATAAGGGGTAAATTGCAGTTATTACGCCACGGAAGCATGGGGAACTTTGATCATCCCCAAGGACTCGTCAGAATGTATGCCATTTCCTGGAAAAATATTTTATTCTATAAATCATTTTCCTTAAACAAAATCAGGGTAATTACACGACTAATTACTAGAATTGCAGCTGCAGCAACAATGTCGTTTGAAAAAAAAGGTAGAAGAGAGATCTTCACACTAGTACATGATATCTAGAACATCTAAGCATACACAACACTTGAGATCTTTCATGGAGACTGTTGTATTCTTGCTGCCAAAGCGACATTTATCGTCCTACCATACGTTTGTTGGAAAAGCCCTAGATTAAATAGAAATTTTACCTAGACTGAATAAGCAAGTCCTAAGGCGCATGAAAATTATATTGCTTGTTCTAAGATTAAAATTGATCGTTTGTATTCAATTTTATGCATTAGTACAGTTTTAGATTTAAATTTTATTTGTTTCAGAAAATAAAGTGAGCGAAAATACTTTTTATTTTACAATTTACCTTCATAAACAGACACAAGATCCTACAAAATTATCAAAATTATTCCGATTGACAAGAAAATTGCATAAATTAGTTCAAATTAATGCAATTTTTGTTTGTATAAATGTGTAAATGCTTTCAAATCTCACACCTTGAATAAAGTTTCTGGTGGTGAAATGCTGCTCTGTAATGAGTTCGTCGACTATTAATTTGAGAATATCTATGAATATTGGTCTCTACTGTTGCTGAAGTTCTCTCCCCCTATCTTATGTTTTTCCTCCTTCCTCAAATATATCTACCCAGACTAGTCAAATGACATTGAAACACACCACCCTCCCAACCATTAATTCCTCTCTGTGGTTAGCTACGTGCTGGTAGAAGTGCACACAAAAGTTCAAAGAATAGACAAAGCACGCGTACTTTTTGACAGTTGCATGAAATAGATGTCATCTCATCAAATTTCCTGGTGTCCAACTCCCGCATGCTTGAGCTGACATATCAATCTGATGCGCTCGGTGGCAGAGAACCCTAATCTCCCCTGCAAGAAGCTTGGTGGCGAATTTCCCAACACATGCCCACTTTCCGGCAATCGAATGTAACCGGCAATGTTTTTTAGGCGTAAGACTGTCGGGAAGTCTTAAAAAGTCAGTGGGCATCTCCCCGCGAGAAAGCCTATGGGCTTAATTACAAAGGGTAAAACTTAAATATAATAAATATAAATATAATTTATTAATTATTATACTAAACCTTAAAATAATTATAAAATAGCTATAAATATTTTAATAAAAAGGTTATAATTTAGTCTAATTAGTAAATATTTTAATTGTAAGTTCACGTGATAGACATTTTAAGGTGTTGATTCTATGATATAAAAAAATATATTAATAATTTCATTATAATAAAAATAATTAAATAATATATTGAACTATAATGTAAATTTATTTAATTGTGTAATAATTAAATAAGTTTGATAAGTAGGAGATATTTTTCACAGCAGGTCAAATTGTGATATTGCTATTTGGATTCAACTATGTAGTATTTTTTATCAAATTCATTGACCCATGTTTCATGAGTAGTAGTTCACACGAGTCAGTCTCTCATGAGATTGAACGAAACACTTAGCACCATAGTAACCCGGGAACGCGTCCCCCCGGACAAATCTCTGCCTTTCCCAGAATTGGGACGCACTGGGGATGGGGGCACAATGTTCTAGCATCCTCGGTGGTGCCACCATCCCATCATCGTTCCCGAGGATATGCGGGGACATCCCAACATCCTTGTTGAGGACTTAGGGACACCCAGGCATCCCTTGACCCCTGAGGGGACGCCCAGAAGTCCCCCATCATGGAAAGCCAAAAAAGAGAAGTTTTTAATTTTTTGTGTTAATGTGCGTTTCCAATTTTCCAGTTCAAGAGCGGGAGGATTTATAAAAATATAACATTTAAGTATAAGTTTGTTTTTGTATAAATACTTTTAGGATGTTTGAGATAGGTTCCAGCTTCATAGGAGTTAAGATGCAGATTCTAGATTTTGAGGGTTTTCAAAAAATTCTAGACTTAGCCAAATTTTAGGATTTAGCAAGCCTTCAGTAGGGTTGCCTCCCGCAATCCATCATGGCTTTCTAAGGTTAAACTGAAGCTAGCGAAAGGATTCTCAAAGGGTTTTAACTTGTTTTTATCAAAAATCACTTGGTTTCAACCCCATCTCTATGACAGATTTAGCTTAGGTCTTGCCCAAATCCCAGACACACATGACTTCCCAATAGGCCAAAATCACTCAAACCTCATTTGTTGGACCTAGGGACTTGCAAATAGCCACCAACAAAGACTACCTAAGACCTAGTTTTGAAGACTTTGACATTTGGCATTGATCAATGATCAAGCATCATAGATTCATACTATGAAATGATTTAGTTTTACAATTATATATATTTCTCTTACTTTTTTGTATAGATAATGCACACACACACACACATGAACCCATACAAGCATAATGCAATGTTCAATCACAATGCAGTGTTCAATCACAATGCAATGTTAAATTTTCAATGATTTTATATCTTTATGTCTTATATTGTTATACATCTTTTCATAACTAGCATTTTAAGTACCACACGTATAGTATATACTATATACACCCCTCTCATCCCCCACTGTCATCCCCTCGATGTCCCCAAATTGAGGCCCCTCTGTCCCCCATCCTGGAAACTTGTCCCCTGGTTCCCCATCCCCCATCCCCAAAGCAGTGTAACTATGCTTACCACAAATCCTTACTATCCTTGAATGAAATCTTCATTGTCTTCAAATTATGTAATATCCTTCAATAATATAAAAAAAACTACACCAAGTTCTGAAATTTCACCTTCACTTAATAATTTGTTTAAATGAAACATTTGGCTTTCCTTATGTTCTTTCTTAGAATCGATCTAACAACTTCTAAAACTTGAATTCAATAATTGTGAATATTCTTTTCCTATGTGGATAAGGTACACTCCATTAAACATATTTTATTTGAAATGGACGAGCTATGCAAGACGATTGGAATGGTTTCATCAATAGATTTTTTCTCGCTAGTTGTCTGGATAAAACACGTCTGTATTTCCTGCTATTATCGTCCCTTACATATTTTAGTATCCCTGTCCATTAGAATATTTTTCATCCTCAAACAAAGGCCATTTCCCATCATTCAACAGTACTGAATTTTTCTAGCTGGTGGAAGTAATTTTAGTTGGTGAAGATGGGTTCTTAAACAAAGTATCAAATGTTTGAGGATCTAGTATCTAAACACGTTCTAATGGTTGTGATAGTTGTTGAGTCAATATCCATGCTTGTTAATTTAATACCTACAAATGTTGATTTAATGTCTAATATTTTTCACAACATTGCACCAATAGTTATAACTTTAAAGTTGTTATTGTTGATTATGCAATGTATCTTTTATTCTAAAAAATAACCAATCATGTGGTGCCACTTCAACTGCTCAAATATGGGTGTCTCTTATGCATGACCATTAATCTCACTTTTTTTTGTGTTGTTTTGGACACATTGACAAAAAACATATTGGTGTGGCATCATATAAATGATGATGTGGCCCTAAAACCATAGTTATAAGTAGGAGACTTGCCAATTAGGCTATTGTAAAAAATTGGGGGGAATTGAAATTTCCACACTAGATTTTGAGAGGTGTGAAATTAAAGTGCACAACTACTTTGTGTTATATTATATTATACATTGGTACTTAGGTTTTATTATTTTTTGTTATCTAAAATTAATTTAAATCATTTAAGATTTTAAGATAGATTATAAGCATAATTTGAATTTAATAATATTTTTTTAAAAAAATATAATTAAAAATGAAATTTATCATTAATGTTATAATTATAATTGTATAAATTAAGTTATAATTAAAATTTTATATTTTAAGCTAAATTATGGTGAAAGGCGTATTTTGCATGTTGTTGAGAGAAGGATTGTTTGTGAGTCTAAATCAAAGATTGTGGTTGAATAAGCATAATTGGATGGGGTTTTTTGGGAGTTAGCCTTAGTAATCTCTATAACTCTTTGGAATGCATTTCATTTTTTCATATTTTCAAGGAGTGGAATAAAGTGGTCGATTGCTTAGCTAAGAGGGCTTTTGATCACTAAGAGGGATGTGATGTTGATGAAACTTGTAATTGTTCCTTGATGTTCCCTATGAGCCCAAGGCTTTTGCTCTATATTTTTGGTTTACCTTGATTAAATTTAAAGTTTTTAAAACTAAAAACTAAAATTACATAAAATCACTTTAATACTTTTTATTAAAAATATATAGGCATAAATATAATTTATTAATTATTATAACAAACCTTAAAATAATTACAAAATAGCTATAAATATTTTAATAAAAAATGATAATATATTTCTAATTAATAATTATTTTAATTTCAAGTTCATGTGATAGACATTTATAAGGTGTTGATTCTACGATACAAAAAATATTATAAAAATATTAATAATTTTATTATTATAAAAATAATTAAATAATGTATTAAACTATAATGTAAATTTATTTAATTATGTATTAATTAATTAAGCTTGATAAGTAGGAGATATTTTCCACATTGTGATATTGCTATCAAGATTCAACTGTGTAGTTTTTTTAGTCAAACTCATTGACCCATGTTTCATGAGTAGTAGTGCACATGAATTAATCTCTCATGAGAATGAATGGAACACTTAGCACAAATTCTTACTATCCTTAAGTGAATTCTTCAGTGGATCTTCAAATTATGTACAATGTCCTTCAACAATACAAAATAAACTACACCAAGCTCTGAAATTTTATCATCACTTTATAATTTATTTAAATGAAACATTTGGCTTTCCTTATGTGCTTTCCTAGAACTGATAACAAATTCTAAAATTTGAATTTGAAACCATTGTGACTACTCTTTTCATATGTGGATAAGGTATACTCCATTGAAAATCTTTTATTTGAAATGGACAAGCTATGTAAGACAATTCGAATGGTTTCATTCATAGATTTTTTTCTAGGTAGCTATCTAGATAAGACATGTCTATATTTTCTTCTTTTATCGTGCCTTGCATATTTTAGTATCCATGTCCATTAAAAAAAAAATTCATCCTCAAACAAACACTATTTCCCATCATTCAACAATACTGAATTTTTCTAGTTGGTCAAAATGGGTTCTTCCAAAAATTATCAAATGTTTGAGGATCTAGTATATAAACATGTTGTAATGATTGGGATCGATCTTGATGCAATATCCACACTTGTTAATTTAATACCTACAAATGTTGATTTAATGTCTAATTGTTTTCACAACATTGTAGCAATAGGTGTAACTTTAAGGTTATTATTGTTGATTATGTAATGTATCTTTTATCCTAAAAAAAACCAATCATGTGGTGCCACTTCACCTACTCAAATATGGGTGTCTCTTATGCAAAGACCATTAATCTCACCTTTTTGAGGGTTGTTTTGGACACCTTGAAAAAAAACATGTTGATGTGGCATCATATACATGATGATATATATGATGATGTGGCCCTCAAACCTTAGTTATAAGTAAGAGAATTGCCAAGTAAGCTACTATAAATTGGGGGTGATTTAAAATTTCCACATTGGGTTTTGAGAAGCATGAAATTAAGGTGCACAACTACTTTGTCCTCTCCCCTATTAGAGATTGTATATTCTAAGGTGCTTATTAGCTTTTTCAAAATCTACTGAGCCAAGAAATTAAGAAGTAGTTTTGAAGATGCACACAAACAAATGGAGAAAGAGAATATGTGAAGAAAATTACAAAAAAATTAACATAGAGTAGAAAAATGGGTAATAATATTTTTGTGCATTTATTTTCTTAAGTTTTGGTATTATATTATATTCTACATATGTACTTAGGTTTAATTAATTTTTGTTATCCTTACGTTTTATTAATTTTTGTTATCTAAACTTAATTTAAATTATTTAAAACTTTAAGATAAATTATAAACATAATTAGAAGTTAATACTATTTTTAAAAATAATTAAAATAAAAAATTAAATTGAACATTAAATTTATTATTATAATTATATTAATTAAGTTATAATTATAATTTTATATTTTAAGTTAAATTAAGATTAAGGGTGTATTTTGGATATTGTTGAGAGAAGGGTTGTTTGTGATTATGAATCAAAGGTCATGGTTGAATGAGCATAATTGGACGGGGTTTTTTTGGAGTTAGCCTTATTAATCTCTATATCTCTTTGGAATGTATTTAATTTTGTCATATTTTCAAGGAGTGGAGTAAAGTGGTCGATTGCTTGGCTAAGAGGGCTTTTGATCACTAAGAGTGATGGGTTGTTGATGAAACTTGTAATTGTTCCTTGATGTTCCTATTAGATACAAGTGAGACAGGGGTGAATAAGTTGTATGTACTTAATATTAAATGCAAGTCTGAAACCTCAAAATTAACACAGATCAGAATACCAAGAATTATTGTTGAGGAAACCCTATTAAGGGAAAAACCCTAGTGGGGATGAAACCCATAATATAATACACTAGTAATAAAGTATCTCAGTTACAAGACCTTTCCCTGTTATAAGAAGATAAATACAACCAGTAAAAAGTCCTTCTTAAAGGATATACTATTTTCTTTTAGTTAGTAATCCTATTAGTCCAATTGATAAGATGAGCTTTTCTTTGCTCAAAACAACTTGCCCAATGTGAAGGTTAAATTCACCTTCTAGAACTACTGTCCAAATATAAGTATATAAATATATAGATAATTGATAATGAACTGACTAAAAATAACTCCTTCACTAAAATAGTTCTAATGAAGTACAATAATAAAAATATATTCTCTATATCCAATAGTACTCCTTGCATGCATACATTTTCATCCACATATTCACATCCACAACTTCTTCAGATCACTTCTTTCACTCCTTTATACAAGATAAAAATGATTTATTAGGTCGACACCAAATTGGACTTTCCTAATAAAAATGATTATATAAACTCTTATCAAGATACATATGGGCTCTTGGAAAAGTAAACAACAAACATCAGTCATCCAACATAGTCCATAACCCACAAATTAGGATCGCACAAGGTAGAACATGCCACATCCCAAAGGTCAGCACCAAATAAGACCTCACAAGTTCACACGCTACAACTGACATCACCAAGAGTGCGATGATCAAGGAATAAGGGAAAATATTCCTCAATAATTCTTCTATCATATCCTAAACTGACATAACATGAATCTATCTTGCATCCAAGTAAACACAAAAAATTGAGAGACTAACTCTGCCACAATTTCCTTTGTTTCTATTCCTACGACCATTCTGTACCAAAACTATTGTAACTTATTCCTATTATTAAATTATTGCATGTGATCTTAGATATAAGATCTAAACTCCTTCTAAAACATACAAGGAAGCTCGCAAAGTTAGACATGTCGTACATAGCCTATACAACTATGATGATTTTTCCTATTCCTATCTTGATGATTTTTACCACAACATTAGATACAGTCAATCTTTTGAAACATATGTTGAATCAATGACAACACATGTCAAGGAACAATTCCATCAATCTCCCCTTTGGAATTGATGGGAATATATGCAAAAATCCATCAACCTAGTAGTAGTCTTGTTTTTGGTACAATCTTCTCAATAGATCCTTTACATAGCTCCCCCTGAACTAGTAAGGGTTTTTCTTGTATTTATCCCCCTTTGACATCAATGAAAAAGGGTTAATTTTCCTTTTGAATATCCCATTTCTGCAAGGTGTATCTTTTTCAAATCTTCATGCCTATAAACAGGTGCTAAATCACCCAAATAAGTGTTGTTATATCCCGTGATTAGTCACCCTAAGGAGTACATCCAAGCATCAAGTTCAGTGAAGAATAAAATTGTGATAGCTATTGGACTGATACGTTCTTGCATGATCTAGTTCTTGCAAGGAGGGGTTTTCACCACAAGAATACCTCTAACATACTCAAAGGTATCTTTTGGAAAAGGTTTAGTGAACATGTTACTAATTTCTCCTTTGTACTGACATACTCAACTTTGACTTCCTTTTCTACAACTTTCTCTCTTAGATAATGATATTTGATTGAAATATATAATTTTTTTCAGTTAATAACATGATTTTTTGACTTATTGATTGTGCTTTTATTACCATAATGAATCACAATTGGTTCTTCAAAGCTTATTCCAATATACTTCAGTATCTATTTCTTCCAAACAACTTGTGAATAGTTTAAAGTAGCAACTACATACTCTTATTCAATAGTAGATTGAGCAACACAGTCCTACTTCTTGCTTAGCC
This sequence comes from Chamaecyparis obtusa, assembly GCA_027943335.1. Classification (NCBI taxonomy): domain Eukaryota; kingdom Viridiplantae; phylum Streptophyta; class Pinopsida; order Cupressales; family Cupressaceae; genus Chamaecyparis; species Chamaecyparis obtusa. The sequence continues at coordinate 465,425 of BSBK01008003.1, read as the reverse complement.
AAGAGACTAACATCTTTCTAAGGAATAATTCACCACCATTGGTTCTCTTACTATAATCAATACATCCTACCCAATCCACATTAGTGTATGCATGTATGGAAAATTTATCTGACTTAGCATACCACAACCTAGATTCCAATGTACCTTTTAGATACCTAAATATCCTTTTTACAGCAATATAGTGAGCCTCTTTGGATCTACTTGAAACCTCACAACAATTCCAACTACATTTACAATATATGGTATGTTATGTGTTAAATACTATAATCCTTCAATCATAGATCTATATTTTGTTTGATAGACACTTTGAGTTTCATCATCTTTTATAATATTGTACCCAATAATCATAGGTTTTCCAAGAGGTTTACAATCTTCCATGTCAAAACATTTCGTCAACTCCTTGAGATACTTGGTTTGAGAAATGAAAATGACATCTTTACTTTGTGTAATTTTAAAACCAATAAAGAACTTCATTTTACCAATCATAGACATTTCAAATTCATCTTTACAAGCCTCATTAGCATATTTAGGTTCTACTTCTGAAATCAGACATAATTCCTCTCTATCTTTAGACCTAGTTAACATGTCTTTATTCGTATCACCAATAATATGATTTTCAAGATAATTTATTGGTGCATACCTTGGATTTTTAGGAGCTTCTAATTGTTCACTTAAACATATCTTCCAGTCATTTTAAAATTCAACTAACTCTTCTTCTTCAATAATCTTTTCTGAGTTTTTGTCATAAATTCTTTCTTGAACTTGAAACTTCTCATCAACTCTTACATTAATGCTCTCAACCATCTTTCTCAATCTGAAGTTAAAACATCTATAAACTTTACTTTTGGTAGAGTAACCAAGAAAGATACCTTCATTTCTTCTTGAATCAAACTTACCTACCTCATCATCTCTTTTGATAAGCATTTTCTACCAAAGATTCTAAAATATTTCATAGTAGGAGTATAACCAAACCAAAGTTCATAAGGTGTTTTAGTATTACCTTCCCTAATTTGAATCTTGTTCAATGTGTAAATTGTAGTATTCATTGCTTCCCTCCAACACACATGCGATATATTTCCTTCAATCATCATTGCTCTAGAAGAATCCATTATAGTTTTGCTCCTTCTTTCTGCAATCCTATTTTGTTGTGGAGTCTTAGGAGAATAATTATGCCTATATATCCCATGCCGTTCACATTATGAATTAAATGCATTAGATGTAAAATCTCCTCCTTTCTTGGACCTCAAATATTTTATCTTCAAACCTTATCCATTTTCTACTTTTGTCTTATAGATATTCAACTTGTCAAATGCCTCTGATTTTTCTTTAAGAAAAGCAACCCACATCATTCTGGAATGATCATCAACAAATAATATGAATTACCTTTCACCATAATAAGATCTAGTCCTTGTAGGACCAAAAAGATCTATATGCACCAGATCTCACTTCCTTTTGGCAGTGAATGACTTTCTGTGAAAACTCCCCTTTGTTTTATTTCCCACTACACATTCTCTGCATATAGTGTTAGAGGGCTTCACAGTTTTTGGTAAATCCCTAACTGCGTTGATGTTACTTACCTTAAAAATGTTATCAAAATTCATATGAAAACATCTTCTATGCCATAGACAAATTTCATCAACCTAAGTAATAAAATATATTTCTTTCACACGATATTCAAATAAAATACATTACCTCTTGTATTTATTCTTGATGCAATCAAGTTTCCCTTTTTTCTTTGATAGTGCAAGATCCATTTCTAAACTATAGCTGATAACCTTTATCCATAAGTTTTCCAACACTCAACAAGTTATGCTTAATCCCATCAACAAGCAACACATCATTAGTGTTAATCCTTCCATCTAGAGAAATGGATCCTACTCCAACAATCAGTTTAGGAATATTATCACCAAATCTAACAACTCTGCCATCATGCATTTTTAACTAAACAAACTTAATTATCTTTATCACCAGTCATGTGATGTGAGAATCTACTATCAATGATCCATTCAGGTTTTCTTTCAACATGTGCCACTAAGGCCTTTTCTTCATGAATAGGTTCATCATCCCTTATAGCTACAAACCCAATCTCATCTATTGTTGGATCATCGTTGGAAACATCTGAACACTAGAATAGAGATTATCATCATAGAAATCTGGCCTAGTGAACTTAGGTTTGTATTGAGAGACCCCTGTAGGATAGATAGATGCAAAGTGACCAGCTTTATTGCAAGAAAAATATTTCAAAGGTAATTTTCCCTCAAATTTTCTGTTACCTATTTTCTCTTTTCTTGTGATTACAGAAACAAGTTTTTCTATATTCCTCTCTTCCTCTTCTATTTCCATTAGCTCATATCCATAATCTCCAATCTCAAGATACTTTTTGACTCTACTAGTTCTCGTAAGGCTCGGTGAGATCATTTTGTCATTATGAATAGTTTCCTTGAATGTAGTTTCTAACTTAGTTACTAAATCCTATAACTATTTGGCCTCAAAGGTAGTTAACTTAGCTATCAACATCTCTCTATTGAATCCCTGATTCAATGGAATGATCTCCTCAATCACCTATACTTTGGTTTTGTACTTGCATGTGTCAAAGATCTCATAATCTTTGTGATGAAATCTTCTTCAGTATAAGTGCCTACTAAATTTATAATCCCTATAATAACTTTTGAGACCCTCTAAACATAAGCTCTAACAATTTCATCTTCTCTCATTTTTAGATTTTTCATCTATCTCTTCCATTTTTGTAACTTTTCTTGCTTGGTGTACTTATCTCCTTCATAAAGTGCATCTAGTCTTTCCCAAAATTTTGTAAGCTGAATCAAGGTCCTTAACTTTTGTAAATTCTACTTTAGATAGTGCGCTTATCAAAGCTTCCCTTGAAACCATATTACAAGAAAATATCTTCTTTTCATCATTAGTAGCCTTAGGAAAAACACTTTCTGCAATAATATTTTCCTTTTTCTTTATAATTATCAGTTCCTTGGCATAAAAAATGTGTCTTCATCTTGTTCTTCCAACTATAAATATTTTTAGCATCAAATTTAGGACTATCCTTCCTGTAGTAATCCATCTTCAGATCACCTCACGTGTTCAAGCATTCTCTTTGAGGACCAAGAGCTTTGATACCAATTCTTAGATACAACTCAAAGGGGGGTGAATCCATTGTATGTCCTTAATATAAAAATTATCTTTTCACATTAAAACATTAAATGCAGATCTAAAACCTCAAAAGTAACACAGATCAAAACACCAAGGATTGTTTTCAAGGAAACCTTGTTAAGGGGGAAAACGCTGGTGGGGGTGAAATCCACAATATAATGCACTAATAATAAATTATCTCAGTTGTACAAGACATTTCCCTATTAGGAGCAAATAAATATGACCATTAAAAGGTTCATGTTAAAGGACAAACTCTTTTCTTTGAGTTAGAAACCATATTAGGAGTTGATAAGATGAAATTTTCTTTGCTAGGAGCAACTTGCCTAATGTAAAGGTTAAATCCACCTTCTGAAGGTTAAGCCTACCTTCTGGGACCACTATCCAAATGTAAGTATATAAATATACTGATAATGATAATGAACTAACTAACAACAACTCCATTGCTAAAATAGTTCCAATGAAGTACAATAATCACAATTCCTTCTCTACATCCAGTTGTCCTCGCATCCACACCTTTTCATCCACATCTTCACATCCACACCCTCTTTGCATCACTTGTTTCACTTCTTTATACAAGATAAAAATGATTTATTGCGTTGGCACCAAATTGGACTTTCCTAATAAAAATGATTACATAAACTCTTGTCAAGATACACACGTGATCTTAGACTAGAGTATATAACAAACATTAGTCAACCAACATACTCCATAATCCAAAAATTATGTTCGCACAAGGTAGAACATGCCACATACCATAGGTCGACACCAAATAAGACCTCGCAAGGTTACATGCTACAATTGATGTCACCAAGAGCGTGAAGATCTAGGAATAACAAAAAATATTCCTCAATTATTCTTCTACTATATCCTAAATGTGCATAACATGAATCCATCTTGCATCCAAATAAACATAGAAATTCAGAGACTAACTATGCCACAATCCTCAGTTTCTATTCTTGTGAGCAGTTTGTACCAAAATTGTTGTAACTTATTCCTCTGATTAAATTATTGCATACGATCTTAGATATAAGATCTAGAAACTCCTTATGAACATACATCTAAGCTCACAGTGTCAAACATGTCATACATAGTCTGTACAACTATGATGATTTTGCATATTCAGGTCTCAACCATTTTTACTACAACGTCAGATATAGTCAATCTTCTAAAACATATGTTGACATCAATTAAAACACATGTCAAGAAACAATTCTAATAGTTCCCTATGAGCCTGAGGCTTCTACTCTATATTTTCTAGTTTACCTTTAATAAATTTAAACTTTTTAAAATTAAAATTACATAAAATCATTTTAAAATAATTTTTATTAAAACTATATAAACATAGATATAATTTATTAATTATTATACTAAACCTTAAAATAATTATAAAGTAGCAATAAATATTTTAATAAAAAATTTATAATATATTTCTAATAAATAAGTATTTTAATTGCAAGTTTACGTGATAGGCATTTGTAAGGTGTTGATTCTATGATACAAAAAATATTAATCATTTTATTATAATAAAAATAATTAAATAATGTATTAAACTATAATGTAAATTTATTTAACTATGTATTAATTAAATAAGCTTGATAAGTAGGAGATATTCTCCACAACAAGTCAAATTGTGATATTGCTATCCAGATTCAATTGTGTAGTTTTTTTAGTCAAACTCATTGGCCCATATTTCATGAGTAGTAGTTTGTACAAATCAATCTCTCATGAGGATGAATGGAACACTTAGCACTGATTGGATCTAGGTGATTCTCATAGAGGTAGAGCACTGAGACCTCCCGTGAGGTCACCCATGATCCCAATACTACTCCATCTTGAGTGCACTTAACTAAAGAGTTTCCTATATGGTTAAACCCACTTTTCTTGGAAACCCATTTGCCAAACCTTCACCAAGTGTTGTTAGTTATGAACTATTCATTAGAAAGCCCCTTAAGCTTATCAATTGAGAGATATTTTCCACAACATGTCAAATTGTGATATTGCTATCAGGATTGAACTATGTAGTTATTTTGTTCAAACTCATTGACCCTTGTTTTATGAGTAGTAGTTCACATGAACCAATATCTCATAGGAATGAATGGAACACTTAGCACTCATTAGATCTAGGTTATGCTCACAGAGGTTGACCATCGTGCCTTCCAGGGAGGTCACCCATCCCAGTACTACTCTAGCTCAAGTGTGCTTAACTATGAAGTTTCTACCATTGTTAAACCCACTCTTCTTGCAACCCCATTTGCAAAACCTTCACCAAGTGTTGTGCATTATGAACCATTCATTAGAAATCCCCTTAAGCGCATCAATTGATAAATAAGCTTACTAATTTGTTTTCTAATTATATTAAAATCAAAATTTAGATTTTGACAATTTTTTATATTCTAATTTAATTTTTAATATAGATTTAAAGATTTAAAATTTATTTTAATTAGTTACATCTTTTTATGAAAGTATATATAAAGAATTAAAAAGTAACATGATTAATTTAGTTTATACTTATTTATTTTATTAAGATTTTGATTATTGTTAAATAATTATGTTTTGAATTTTATTTTAATATATAACACAATATATATATATATATATATATATTGTAATAAATTTATAACAAGTATTATATATAATATATCACTTTTAGGACCTCCTCCTCTCTTTGCCTGACTTTTGTGTGTGTGTGTGTGTGTGTAATTCTCTCTCTCTCTCTCTCTCTCTCTCTCTCTCTCTCTCTCTCTCTCTCTCTCTCTCTCTCTCTCTCTTCCAAAATATGACCAAATTTTTCCTAAGTTGATCTTCCATAGCTCTTTGGCATTACCCATTTCATACCAATGTGCAATTTCTAGTTAGACGTATTTGGAGAAAGTTAATCATTTGATCAATACTCTTTTAGTGTATTGGTGAAATTGAAAAATTCTTAATGAGCTCATTATAAATTAAGTCTTGTTGAGTGCAAGGTTTTGACATCAAAGAAAGGGATGAGTCTAGGATCATGCACTAAACAAATTTGATAGAAAGAATACCCGTCAATTCTTGGCTCTTAGCCAAGGAGGTTCAACCTATGGCTTTGGTCCCCTATTGGATAACTACATGTCAATAGTTTTGTATAAAACCATCAATCAAAAAAAAAAATTAATCACTTAATATATAATGATGTCCTCAAAAAATTTCCACTAGGAAAAACTCATTTGATGGAGATTTGTAGATAGGAAATGATCCTTTTTGCATGAATTACATGTATAATAAATTTGCAAGTAAACTTAAATTGATGTTTAAGATTATTTACCTTCTTTACTATCATGTTTTAGTTTTACAAATTCTAAATTCTCGATGCAATAGAAAGAGAAAAAAGAAAAAAAGAGGAAGGTGATTAGAAGGTAATGTTTACATATAGAAATTGTAGATAAAAGAGAAACTCTAGTAATATCATTAATTGCATCAACTTCTAAATGCATTTAGTCATTGACTCCATGACCTAATCAAGAACACAAACACTACAATTTAATAAAATGAACATATCAAATTGAATATGCCAATAGAAGAAAAATGAAATAAATATAGACGAGATAGTTTCATTGAACATTACTCCACCAAAATAACTAAATAAAAATTCATTTATGAAGCACACTCAAATTATTTATGACTTTCAAAGCCAATATTAGGATACTTCTTTGAAAACAAACCTTTATTTGGTTGTGAATGAAACATAATGAAAATCATGAAACACGAACAAAACACTATAAAAAGTAGTGTTGAGCATCTACCTACATTTGTGGATATTCAAGTCTATGTATTGCTCATTGTGTTGAGGAATGAAGGCTAACAACCATAATGGTTTTATTATCTCTTTTATTATGACTCTTCATTTGAAGACTCTTCATTTCATGTATAATCCTAAAGCCTTTATATTTGCTACTCCTGCTCATTTCTAATCAATCCTTTGAATTAATGCAATACTCTGCAGTCTGGACATAGGCACAATTTGTGGTGAACCAGGATAAATCTAGTGTTTGCATATTTTCTAATTACTTTACATATCTATTGTTTATTTCTTGCTTTTAAATCCCTTTCAATTAGCATCAAAGCACAGGATGTGCAGATTGGAAATCTGGGTTGAATTTCTAGAAAGATGGATGATTCAAAAGTGGAGAAATTCACAGGAAAGAACTTCACCCTATGGAAAGTGTAGATGTGTTCCTTGCTGATCAAGCAAGATCTTGCAATCGCAATTGATGGAAAATCCAACAAGCTAGCAACGATGTCAAATGAAGATTGGAAGAAGATTGATGATAAAGCAATGTCATCAATCTTTCTTTCACTTTCACAAAATGTCTTGTTCAATGTCTTCAATGAAAATACAACAAAAGAAGTCTAGGATAAACTTCAGAGCATGTATGAGACAACATCGACTGCAAATAAAATCTTCATTATGAAGAAACTCTACAAGCTGAAAATGAAGGAAGGGACTGCAATGTCAAATCATGTAAATGATTTGAATACTTTATTATGTCAAGAAACCTCAGTTGGTATGACTCACGATGACAAAGCCAAAGCCATCATCTTGTTATGTTCTTTACCCAATAGTTGGGATCCCGTAGTTATAGCTGTTAGCACTTCTAATTCCTCAAAGAAGAAGTTGGTCTACGATGAAGTGGTTGCTACTTTACTTAGTGAAGATATGAGAAAAAGTAACAAAGACACCCCATCCAGTGATGGTCTTACCATGGTCAGCACTGAAAGAAGGGGAAGAAGGCATCATAGAAGTAATAATAATAATTACAATTACAATCAAAGAAAATCAAGATCACCCAATCGATCAAAGTCAAGAGGTAGAAATGGAGAGTGTTGGTTTTGTGGAAAACCTAGCCACTCAAAACAAAATTGTAGGTCTTTCAAGAAAGCACAAGAAAAAGTGAGGAATAGTGAAGCTAATACAACCTATGAGGTAGATGAAGCTACTCTAGTTCTTTCTACAAGTGACTCAAAATTAGATTCTTGGGTGATAGATTCCAAAGCCTCCTTCCATGCCACTTCATGTATGGATTACTTTAAAAATTATCAAGAAGGTGAATTTGGAGAAGTATTTTTGGGTGACAAAAAAGCATGTAAAATCATTGGGAAAGGTGATGTTGTCTTGTATCTAGAAGGTGGAGCCAAATTTCTACTCAAAGATGTTGGACATGTTCCTCAATTAAAGAGGAATCTAATTTCAGTCAGCCAACTATATATCCAAGGATTTAAAATAGAACTCACAGATACATGGAAAATAGTCAAAGGTTCATTCACTATTGCAAAAGGAGAGAAGACCGGTAGCCTCTACATTGTGAAACCAATCAATGAGGTGGGAGATTCCATGACATTTGTAGGTAGAAATGTCACACTTTGGCATCCAAGATTAGGCCACATGAGCAAGAAAGGCCTAGAGGTAATTCTCAAGAGGGATCAACTATCGGGTCTCTAATAAAAAAAACTTGGAGTTTTGTGAACATTGTCTCTACGGCAAGCAAAAGCGGGTAAGCTTCTTGAAAGATGGGCATGACATGAAGGAAAAACCATTAGAGTTTGTGCACTTGGATGTCTTTGGTCCTACCGAGGTAAGCTCCATAGGAGGTGCTAAATATTTTGTTACTTTCCTTGATGATTGTACTAGGAAAGTTTGGATATACATGATGGCAAATAAATCATAATTTTTTTCTAAATTTAAAGTTTTCAAAGCTCTTGTTGAAAACCAAAGAGGCCACAAGATTAAATGCTTGAAAATGGATAATGGAGGGGAGTTTTGTTCACTGGAATTTGATAACTATTGTGCAAATAATGGTATTCATAGGGTGAAAGTTTTCCCCTACACCCCTCAAGAAAATGGGGTAGTAGAAAGGCTAAATAGAACAATACTTGAGAAATCTCAGTGTATGCTTTCTAATGTAGGTTTGGGAAAAGTGTTTTGGGCTTAAGCGTGCAATACAACAGTCTATTTGATAAATCTGGTGTTTGCATATTTGCTAATTACTTTACATATTTTATTTTTTTTCCCACTTTTAAATCCCTTGTTTAAGACACTTGTACATGTCTTGTTACCCATGTTAAAATTGGTGGCAATGGTGGAGATCCATATATTGTCCATCAGGCTAGTATTTGTTTGTCTCCATTCTTAAGATGACAATTATAGTTACATGGGACACAAAATATTTTGGCTCACCATTTCCTTTCAAAGGTGACAACTCTTTTCAAAAACTAATTTATATCCATAAAATGTCTACAACATGGCATCGAAGAAACTTCCAATATATTTATGCACTAAGGTTGTAGTATCATATCGTATATATTCTTCAAAAATGAATTTATAAACAAAAGAATAGGAAAATGAGTATGCAAATCAGATCAATCAACAAAAGGTACATTTAAACTAAAGTAAAACTTAAATGCTCCTAAAATCCTCCTTAATTAAGAAAATTGTAATTACAACTTTCACAAAATCAAGTAGTGAAAGCAATTTCAATCAAATTCTTAAGTGTGGGAAAATAAACTCCTATTTGGATAGCATCCCATGCTTGAAAAAAGCATTCCTTTACTTTCAAGAAGAAAAAAACTAAACTTTGTATTTTTTGCATTATAGCGGGCAAAAAAATCATTCCTTTATGTCAACCAAAAAACTAAGTCAAGCACAAGGTTGGTTCAACACTGGTCATCTTTTCTAGGGGTTCAACTAATGAATCAAGAACTGCATTATGGCATAGTTTAGTTAGACTCAAGGCATATCAATCAAATCATCCTTCAATAAATGAAAATCTCTAAGAATTTTTGCATGTAAGATGAACCAATTAACCTTCCAGAATAGCATAAGCACACTTGTTTGCAAGATTTCAAATAATGAGGTGGCAAGGTAATTTGACTTCACAATGATCTATGATAAACAAAATTCCCTATAAATATCCTATGCTGCAAATTTCTTCTTATCCTCATAAGGATGAGCTATATACACTATGCTCTTAAGAAAAAGTATAAGAAGAAAAACATAATTTATTTTTCTTCACAGTTTTGAATTTAAACAAACATAATTGATGCACACCATTTAAGCCAAATTTCATTTGGGGAATAATCCATGGATCAATCTAATTAAGGAAACTATCAAGAAATCTATCAAAAGCTATATTTCTCAGCTGAACCAAGAATCCGCAACACTTAATCAATTCTTGCTACTGGAGATACACATTTCAAAAGCATTAGGTAGGCAAAGTCTACTGATATGGCAGTAAAATTGTTTCTATCAAAGGTTGAAAAATCTAAATCTAGAACTAATAAGAAGGTTAATTTAATCAAATCTAGAACCTGTAATGAGCCTAAATATAAATTACATCTCAAGGTTGCTTCACAAATTGACAAAACTGGTGCATTTTCGAGCATTCCACCTAGGGTTTTGCTGGCTGAAGATATTTGTCCATACATACACCAAAAAATTGGTGAGATAGGGGATTTCGAGCTCCAATCCACCTTCTAGGAGTTGAGTGTCGATGGAAAGCTCAAAGGATAAGCACACACATTTGGAGGTGAAAGATTTAGTTAACACCCTGTATTTCTCAAGGGTTTTCAAGAATGAATGGATTAGGATAATGTTGATCCATATGCATGAGGACAATTTATGGTTGGATGAATTGGTTAAAATTACCAGGGATATCATATACACAGTCACTAGTTACCCCATAACTAACAAGGTTAAAGCATTAAGGAGTGCACCGAAAGCTGATATTGAAAAAGAAATAGGATTTGAATGGGATGGTAGAGGCATGAGAATCAACACCATTATTGATCCCGAGACTAGATTCGGTGTATATGCAATTGGATACAAAAAGTTTCAATCTTGCAGACCTAATAGTGCACCATGTAGAGTTGTAGACATAGCTTATAAGATTGTGGAGAAAGGTTTTCAATTGGACCTTGTCAGTCTCTTATTGAAACAGTTAGAAGAGAACAAGAGAACAATCAGGTCAGAAAAGTGTAATATATGTAAGTTTGGTTCACTGCAGATATGCATATTTTTCTATGTTTAGAATTTTTTCCCCTTAGTCGGTAATGTTGACTAGGATACTAACCGACCGGTCATTTTACAAATAAATAATTTCATTCAAATTTTGGGAGAGAATTTTGTTAGCATCATGAATGTATACTTAGAAATTTAAGGATTGAATGCATCAAAGAAGAAGAATACCAGGTCAACTAGTTGAGCAATACAAGGAAGATATTTATTTCTTAGTGGACACTGACACCACTCTAATCAAGTTCGTTGAACTAAGAATAGTATGGTTGGTACCGATGGCCTATGAACTTGATATTGACCAAGCATCTAGGTCAATAAAGGAACTTTTGGCCAAGCCCAAAGATCCACAAGAAACTAGGTTTGGAACCTATGAAGAGGCCAAAATAAGAATTAAAATGGATCTAGTTAGAGTAAAGGTGAATAGGAAATCTAAGAAAATGATGGATACACTGATAAAATAATTTGGAGATGATACAGAAGAGGATAAAGAATTTGAGGATAATCTAGTTGAAGAGGCAACCGAGGAACAATTATTGATAGGTAGTAGTGCACATGATGAGGAGGCGACCAAGTCTGATAAAGACATTCAATCTACACCAGTCAAGGCCACATGAAAGAGGAAGCAAGAAGAAGTACCAACAAGAGAAAGGACAAGGTCTACAATAGTTTCTTCTCCACCTCTGAATAAATAAGTTGTGAAAATTTCTAGGCCCTCTCCTACAAAGACATATCAGAAGAAAAATAGAGGTGCACAAGAAAGCTCTAAGCTACCTAAGAAGAGGAGAAAGTTAATTAGAGAAAAGGATGATGTTGATGATGATGATGATGAAGAGGAAGATCAAGGTAAATTTACAGTAGTTTTAAATAAGAATCCATCAGTTGATGAATTAGCTGAGACAATAAAAGAAACTAGCAGTCTTAGCAACCCCAAAATGAGTTGGTATGTGCATATGTCTACCAAAGATCAAGAAAAGATTGAAGAGGCGATCATATAGATCATGATAAAATTTAAGAAGGTACCTATTGAGTTTTCTAAGTATGTACCTAAGAGCTTATACGAGAAAGTGTCTGCAAGATGAACTTATGCCTTGCACACTAAAAAGAAAATGAGGGAACATTCACTGATATTGGCTATACCTACACTATGGGTTCCTAAAATTGAAGAATTGATGACATAATATTCTCAAGAGATTTCTAGTGAAGAGTAGAGCATTGAATATTCTGGCAAGCAAGCTTAAGGAAGTTGATGAGAACAGTCAAATTTTATGGACTATAATTCTTACTACCTGAGTAGAAGCTAACAATTTGGCATTGGTGGTAGTTCCTGAGAATAAAAGTAAATAGAAATGTAAAGGAATCCACATGGATGATGTTGATCTTTCTACTAAGGAACCTATTGATTTATTAGACACTGAGTAAGTAGATACTACCATTGTAATATACTTTTATCTGGTAGGTTATAGAGAAGAATACAAGGATCCACCCAAGTAGTTGATCATAACAGGGACAAATGATGTACTTATTGAAGATATCAAAAATGGTGATCCTGATGATATAAAGGATGAAGACATAAACATTTTTTAAACTACTACTAAAGAAAATGCACCCACTAAGGTAGTAATAAGTGAAATTCTGGAAGACTTACCAATGTTAGTGCAAGTTGTTGACTTAGTCACATAGAAGGAACCCAAAGGCTCAACCCCCGAGAAACCTAAAGACACAACC